>JASJUZ010000427.1:0-105555 GCA_037159825.1 Tupiocoris notatus | reverse complement strand
TTCAAAATATTGGTGGCGGTGGTGGCTCTGGAAGCAGTGGTTTAGCGGCCATGTTTGGGAGTGGGGGTAGGGGAAACGGTGGTGTAGGACTGGCTGGTCACCTAGGTGGAGGACCGGGCGGCATAAGTGGAGGAATATTTGGAGGTCGGGGCTCCGGAGATGGACAAGGTTTAGTAATTGGTGGTGCTGGAGGACTGGGTAGTGGAGGTAGAAGAGGGGGCAATGGAGGACGGGGTGGTCAATTATTTGGAGCAACAGCAAATGGGGGTAGAGGAGGAGGATTGAGCTATAATGGGTTCGGAGGAGGCTTGGGAGGAGCTGGAGGAATCGGAGGTATTGGTGAAATTGGATTAACAGGGAATCGAGGATGGTTAGGAATTGCGGGAGGAATGGGTGGAAGCGGGGGAAGGGGCAGTGGAGTTGTTGGAGCAGGAGGCCAAGGAATTGGAGGAGGACTCGGGGGCAGTAGTGGTGGTAGATTTGGGGGAGGAATAAGCGGTGGTGGCTTGGGAGGAGGAGCTGTAGGTTTTGGGGGCCCAATGAATGGTCCAGCTAGAGAGTTTGGGGGCAGAGGTAATGGTGTAATGGGTGGTATCGGAGGTGGTGGAATGGGAAATGGAATAAATGGTAGATTTGGGGCTGGAATTGGTACTGGTAGAGGGAATCAACCATCACCTAGTGGTACTGGGGGCAGTGGTTTCGGAGGTATCGGATCGGGTCTTTCTGCAGGTGCAAACAGAGACCATGCTGCCTTAGCTGCGGGTGGTGGACCCAACATGGAGGGACATTCTGCAGTGACTGTGCAACTTGTCAGCCATGAAAAAAATACTGGTCGTGACATTGATTACGACTACTGATGAAGATAACTGAAAGAATAATATAAACAATATTTGCGATACGTTACATGCTTATTCTTCCATCCTTCCCTATTCGATGACGGAACTGGCCTCGAGAAGCAGCGCGGTATCATTAAAAAATAATAATAAAACGTGGCGTATAAATAAATTTAATAAAATGACAATAGTTGCTGCGAAGATTCCCCTATAGTTGCCATCTGTTTTTCGGTGGGAACGTTCACTAATGTTCGGAATAAGTACTATCACAAAAAATAATGGATAGTCTCCATAAATCATTACTGAAGCGAAGTAATAATAAACCACAGTACAATCATTATTTGTAGTGTTTTCATAACGTGACTATCTCTTCGTCTCCTATTCTTGTGTAATTGGATTCCACAATCTGAGCGCAAGTGATTTGGTTCAAAAAAGTATAACACCCCCTCCCCAAATGTTAATTATATAGAACTGAATTACAAACGGAAAAGGGAAAAGCAATAACGTAATACAAAGCAATAACATGTTGAAGTGCCTAAATATTTAATAAGTCAGATAAGTTATGACATGTTCATACGTTAGTGGATAGAGGAGGCACATATTATTATCTATCATTATTACTTTTAATGCGATGGAATTCGTGCCGCTTGCGGTCAGATTATGTCTGCATGAATCTTCAGAGTTACGAGCTACACGAATATCTAATACTCCCATGAGTCGTGAAGCAGTAGTTCGTCAGCATAATTACACCAGAACGTATTCAAGGTCTGGAAAGTGTTGTGGGAGGAGAACGAAAGAAGGTATCTTTGGATTTTTAAATTATTTTATTTCGAATTAGGTACAGAAAATAGATCGCGTCAGTATTTTTTGTAGCCGTTGCTGCCGCCGCTTTTCGATCCATAACCTGAAGATCCGTATTTACCGCCTGAGCCGCCGTATCCACCATTTGATCCTCCATAGCCACCACCCGATCCTCCATGCCCACCACTTGATCCTCCATATCCCCCACTAGAGCCTCCATGTCCACCTTTCGATCCTCCATAGCCACCACCCGATCCTCCATAGCCACCACCCGATCCTCCATAGCCACCACCCGATCCTCCATAGCCACCACCCGACCCTCCATGCCCACCACTTGATCCTCCATATCCCCCACTAGAGCCTCCATGTCCACCTTTTGATCCTCCATAGCCACCTCCCGATCCTCCATGTCCACCACTTGATCCTCCATAGCCACCGTTCGAACCTCCTTTTCCATATCCCCCACTAGAGCCGCCTCCATTCCCACATGCTTTCCCACCACCCATTCCTCCATTTCCGTGGCCTCCTCCATGTCCTCCTCCGTGTCCTCCTCCGTGTCCCCCTCCATGGCCTCCTCCGTGACCTCCTCCTTGTCCTCCTCCGTGCCCTCCGCTTCCATATCCTTTGCCACCACTCATTCCTCCGTTTCCATATCCTCCACTTTCATATCCTTTGCCTCCACTTCCGTATCCACCTCTTGATACTCCACTTCCATGACCTTTTCCACCACTCATACCACCACATCCATATCCACCTCCAGAGCTTCCACTTCCATACCCTTTGCCACCGATCATGCCGCCGCTTCTAAATCCTTGACCACCGTCTGTGCTGCTTCCGTAGCCGCCACCTATGACATCAGAATGATTCACTTTTAGTCAGATCTACCAATTACAAAACAAATTTCTGATTGAACAGACCTATACAGAATACAGCTGATTACGTTCTGTACTGAATCATTCATCATCTAGAAAATCTATAGATTTCTATTTGAGATACTTTTCAAAGGCAGTAAAATTCTTGTGAACAAAGCAGAGTTCACAGGCATCCGTCAATGCGTCATGCCTTGCTGTGTTCTCTGAAGCTGGAATACCATCACCAAGCAGGAACTGTAAAAAGGGAAAGGAGTGTGACATCAGAGGATTGGTGTAGAAGAGAGCAGAACGTTGGTTGGGCAAGATTGAAGTACGACTTAAAGGAAGTGGGAGCAGATCTACTTTAGAGGTCAAAGTTGTAGGTTCGCGTTGGCAGGTTGGAGAGGGTTAATTAGGCAGCAGGTATTATTAACAGGCAAGGGACGAGAAAACACTCAATGCAGCCGGAGTCCTATAGTCCAAGGAGGGCTGGAGCATCAGTCCTGTGAGGATACTGGAGACTTGTCAGGCAGTAACTAATGTGTACTACTGGTAGAGGCAGCCAGAATCAAAATCGTTGGGACCATGGTTTTGAGCTGAAGCATGCCTAGTTTAGACAATCTAGGAAAGAACAGTATACACAATTGATCCTGTTGATTGGGCAGCCATAGAGCATACTCCTTATGATTGAGGTGTATCTGAAGGTATGCTGGAGCCTCTGCTTCAGGAAATCAAGAGAATCTTCGTCAGGAATCATCTTGGATTTCAGACCAGAGCAATTTGGTCTGAAAAGAAAGCTGAGGGAACTCTGAGGATTGGACAATCTGCGGTCTGTTGAGAGGATTGGTTGTCTATTCATGTTACGGCATGAAATAGGTAGGATGAGATCCCTTCCTAGGTTTTGAGCCTCCACCGGGTTCATTGATAAAAATCTGCTTGCAATGATATTGAGAGGATCCTGGAGAACTAGAAGACTATCGTTCGCGTCTAACTAGAATTGCACCTGATGGAGCCCCAAGTTATTGCAAGGAAAAAGAGGACCAAGACAGGAGCCTTGAGGAGAGGTCAGTTGTAAAGACCTTTGAGGGACACCAGAGGTTCAACCAATGGGTCCATCATGATACCACCATGGTTGATCGACGACGTACTATTGGAATGGTAGCTATTAATCTTGCCCAGAAAATGCTCTAAGGCGGTACTATATCAAACATCTCAAGCGAAATCGGTCGATAATACAACAGCGAATATTATACGTCAGAATATGCTCAAAACAGTATGAAATGACTTTTTTTTTCTCTTCAATGTTTCAGTAAAAAAATTAATTAAATTAAAAAATATTCGTACCTTTACCATTTTCCCCTCCATATCCGCCTTCGTGATTATCGTTATTTTTAGCGCCATGGTACTGATGCGTGAAGACACTATCAATCACGACAGTGGCCAGCAGCAGGAAAACGTAGACTTTCATGTGGCCAGACGTTGGAATCATTTTTTTCTCGCAAGATGCGCTCGGCTGTCTGCATTTTATACCACCTTATTTTGAACAGTGCAATAATAATCGCCGATGAACAAACAATTTGCCGTCTGGAACAATCGAGATGCGAAATTCTCGGTGTTTACCTGCATAATTTATGTCCATAGATTCGCCAATATTTGCGAAACACATAGTGAAACGGTGATCTTGAAAAAAATCCTCGAGCGACAATATGGAAATGAGAAAATAAAGAAATGATCACTGCTGTCCTTGACAGTGATGAAAAGAGAAATCTATAGATGGAATATTCATTTGGATCTATAGCTAAGCTTATTACACAATCAATTAGATTTTTAATCATCATTATTTAATTTGTTGGATCGATTCTCTCACAGTATGATTGATATCTCAGAGTTTGGAGTTAAGGAGAGCATACTATCCTAGAACTAACCGACTGAAAGAATGTTTGAGTTTATCGTAAGCAACAAAGTAACGCAAAAAAAAAAAAATCAAGAAAATCATTAAGAATAGAATTACAGCAAGAATGTAGACATAACAAGTTGTGACGTGCTGAAGACGCTTCAAACTTTATGAATACAAAATTTTATCACCTAAGTAATAAATTTAAACCTTTTGTTTTAAACAAAATTCGTTCTCTACTATCAATTTTCGGATCACAGGCAATTAATACAAAATTTTTTTGTCTTGGGCGATTTATTGGAGAGTTTTAGTGCATTTTGCAATTTTTGAAAACTTAAACGAGGGAGATTTGGTTACTTTGTTAAATCATATGTCTCTAATGGTCACAACAATTTGCCATCCACAAGGCGGTAACCATAAGAAACGTATGATTTAATACTCCAATACTCCTACGTTTAAGTTTTCAAAAATTGCAAAATGCACTAAAACTCTCCATTATTGAATAATAAACCAAAATCAGAGGTTGCCTCGTGAAAAGCTGTGGGACCTGGAAATTAATTTTATTTAACAGTAAAATGGAATCAATATTTCCGCGGATTAGCCTAAAGTGAAAGCAGCAGTCTGCCAAAATCGATAAAACGCATTTAAAAGAAAATGAAATTCCTGACAATCTCTTCGTCTTCTATCCAGGTGGGGTCCACAATCTAAATAATAATAAGTAATATAGTGCGAGTAATTTAGTACCTAAAAAAATTTAATTAATTAAAAAAATAAAAAGTACTAATTATATGCTTTTGTCACGATTTCCTGTTGTTTCCAGGAATGCTCGCACCCTCACTGTTTCGCACACTTCCAACGTTTTTCCCTCCCGATGATATTGTCAAACGTCAAACATTGGATGCTTCACAATCCTTCACTAATATTGATACCGCTTGTTTGTTGCATACTTTTTTCAATCGCTATGCAAGGAAAGTTACGGAAACAACGATTGTTCTACAGCCAGAATTAAATCTGTCATTTCATTTTGGCTAGAGAATTTACCAACATGAAAGTCGATTTGAAAGATAAGTTTTTCTGGATCGTGTTTCTCGAGTTGCTCTTCGGTTTCGGAGGCACAATGATGACGCTTCCCACTACGATTGCATCCAAAAAACTTGGTAACAATATTAAGCAGCCGAGTGCGCCTAAAGAGATTAAAATTCGTAAATCCAATTACGACGATGTTGGAAGAAAATCCGACAGTAGGACCACATGGACAATCATTGATATTATGGTGCCGATGGGCTTAGCTCCGCTTGTCTTCAGGTAAAGAGCGTTTCCTTATCTCAAAATGAAATTATACACTGTTATTTATAAGACTGCGGTGTTTTGAATAGAATAAAATATTTAGTTAGTATAGAGAAGGTAATACATCGATGAGAAAATGAATCATAACACACTCCCTAAATAATTGTAATTTTGTAAATATTGAATGTAAATAGTATTGGACTGAATCAAAAAATGTAAGATTCCAACGTGCTTTTGAGAAACTCAAAACCAACTGGGAAAACATTGTTTGAAAATTTCATCGTTTTCGTGTTTTCACTGAGTGCATTATTTTTTCCAAACTGAATTTCTTTCCCAAATAGTTTCGTCTTCCGGGGGTTTTTTTTTGCAAAAATTAATGTATCTCTGGATAAATAAGTCATACGAGAAAAGTTAATGATACAACATTTTAGTTCTATTACGTTCTATCTTGTGCCTTTTTCGAGTCCAAAATGATGTCCTCTCAAATATTGCAGAATATTTTTATCGATCGCATTTACTTAGGTTAATACTAATTTGATTATATTTTGCAGGAGCAACCTGTATGCGCATGAAAAGGAGCTTGAAAAACCTGAATTGTTGACATTATTGGTAACAGGTGGGGTTGTATATTTGACCGGTGGCATTTGTCTCGTCACAGTGGAGGCGTATCAATGTGGCAGTTTTTGCATCATCGCTGGTTGCCTCTTGATTGTCGATGCAATTTTCTCTGTCATCTAACTTTAGGAAACCCGTTGCTCGCTGTTTAAAATGCTTGATATTAAAGTATTTTTGATCGACGTCGGTCTATTAATTTATTAAAAAATTCGAACACATTTTACGTTTCAAGGAAGAAATAAGAAATCTGTCCGCCAGCTTCCACCGTACGCTGTGATAGGTTTATTTGTGAGACACTATAAGACCTTCCTAATTTGGATTTTCGTCAAAACTCATTCTTGGCCTGGCAATGGCTAAATTCTTTGGACAAATCGCTACCTCAATTTTAGGGTAATTTTGGGTGAGGGGGGGCATTATTAGCCAGTTAAATTTCCTACATTTATATTACACACAATCGTACTCTCGTAGATGGAGCAAAATAGTGAAACGATAAAAATTATTTTATGACGTTTTCATCAGTTAAATCACAATTCCTGAACCGGTACTTTTTGACTTGGATTCTTCTTGGGGGAGGTTTTTGTAAGTTTTTGAACTTTTTTGAAACCAAGTTTTTCCGCGCTTGAAGAAAAACGAAAACACGTTTTTTACCAAAAAGTGGAATATATCTCGTAAACAAAAAATAATCCGCGTCTTGAAAAAATGATTAATTGTTAGAATTTGATATTTTTCACTTCAAATTCGAATTCCACGACTGATTTCCTGTAAGAATGAGTAATAAAATAATATTGTACTATTTAAGTATTTGCAAAGTTGAAAAACTTAAAAATGGTGTAGTACTAAAACTGGGAAAAACTAAGATTTGTCGTTTTGACGTCAAATTCGGATTCAGCGTTCAATTTCCTTGAAAAATTTTAAGTCGCTTAAAAACAAAAGTTTAATTTTTCACCCTTGCCGATGCAGCGGAGCTCAGAATGTCGGCCGGTGAACAACTCGATTTGCGGAAAATAATTTCTGAGACCTTGTTTAAATTTTTTTCACCAAATGTTTTGCTATGTACGTGTGTAAGACGTTCAAATGAAGACTCCTGCGTATTAAAACAATTGATTCACATAAATTTTAACCATGAAAATCACGGTTGAAGTCCAATTTTCGAGCTTTCAAAACCCGATTTTTCGGGACCACTTACGAATTTTTCCAAGATTTGAAAAAAATCACAAAAATACATCTTGGTAAGATACAACTTTCCTGAAAATTTCAGATTTTTGTCTGTATTGAAAGACGAGTAAAAAATCGTTAACTGATCGGTTAAAAAAATCGCAGGGGTACCCCTTGAATTTTTTGTGAAACTTTTATTAATTTCGATTTTGCTCAAATTCGGCATAATGATATTTGATGATGTTTATATCAATTATATATGGTCCATTCTTGGTTTCTTTCGCACTGAATTGATGGAAAAAACATTTAAAGTTGAAAAGTGTGTTATTTTCGTGTATATTGCTCTTTAATTGTTGAATACCGCACAAACGATTGAAAAATTGATAGGTACAATACATGGGGAAAATGTGGACAGTTCAATTATCTATCTTTTGGTATATTCAAACATCTGAATTGACGACTTTTTGCTAAAGTTATCCTCCGTGCAAGTTAGGAATCTTGGAAAACTTAAGTTGTTATATCTGCTTCGGCTAAAACTTTGCGCAAGTTGAAACACCAATACTTTATGTAATAAAAACATGAAAAACACCTACCCAATTATATTTACTATTATCAAAACTATACTATATATATTTACAGAGTAAAAATTGAAGTAAAACTCTATTTTCCACTTCGGAATGAAGCTGTAAAAGAACGCTGCAATCTAATTTCTCACGTCATTTCCTTCAGACTAGAACAGACACGTTCTCGCGGGCTTCCATTCGTAACAAGTGACAAACACTCATCACTTGGGCGACTCTTTTGTATATAATTTTCTCTCATGTACGAGAGATCTCAAGAATATTATTTTGACCACTCGATGTATTGTTTTGTAGCTCCTGCCGTGGATTCATCTTGAGAAATCGCTGACTTCCTCGACGTTCGCCGCCTTTACGAGAACTATTTTGGCGTCCCTGAAGCCCGCGCCGTGATTACAATCGGTCGCAATTACGCAGACGCTTCCCCTCGTGTAATGTCTTTTTTCACCTCGTTTCCCCTGTTATAACGCTGTATAAAAAGCAAAAGCATATTCTGAAGGTGAGTCATTTTTCACATTGATGCAATAATGTCAACAACCATGAAGACCGTGTCAACTCTTGCACTGCTTTTTGTCAATTTTGCCTTATCGGTAAGTATTTGCACATAAATTTGACTATATAGAAATTATAATCATCCGCCAACGAGAGCTGAGTTCAGTTTTTCAATGCTAAAAAACTTGCTGTTTCTGTTCGTTATGGTATTAATTGAAAATAGCAGTTTCGGCTAAAATGGTAATTTAACTTGAACAGTATTTTATGATGAAGAGAATGATTGCATAACGACTCATGAACGAAGTGACGTCCAAATATTTTTTATCCTGTTCTATTATTTTCAGTATTTTAAATGATCCACTATCCGACCTTCAGTTAGGTCTCTCCTATACTATATTACCTACACTGAAACGTTGGTATAGTTTTCTATCCTAATATGGAAATGATTAACTAAAATGATCAATTGATTAATGACTGTGGTTGAAGTGGAAAAAATTCGTAATCGCCAACTTTTTCAGAAATAGGTGCATTTGGTATCAATTTGGATGCTTAGATTTTCGGACGCTGAATCGAATGAGTCCATCGCGGGGTTCTCGATTTATCACAGCTTTGTTTTGAATTTGCAAGATTTTTAGAAATTTGGCGTGTGAGTTTATGCGCAATAAAAGTCCTTATTATACTCGTTAGAATGGTTGTTAACAGTCTCTTCGACTGTACAGTTAAGCAAAAAATTTAGCTTCCAATATAGAAATTAAGAAAAATAAAAGTTATTAAAATTACGGGGATTCCAGAACTTGAGAAATGGACAGAGGACATATTAATAACATTATTATTACTATTATGATATCATGACGTTTCAGCTTGGCTAAAAAGATAAGCTTGATTGAGAACTACAATGTGCACATGTTATATCTATATCAAAAAGTGCAAAAATTAACGAAGGACGTTTTTACTAAGGGCAGTATGATATATTGTGAGCATCGAAAGTGATATCAATATTATTTGTATGTTTCCATTTCAGCCGGGGGTAGCTGTCGAGGATCCTTCATGTCTCCCTCCTCCGCCTCACGAAAGAGTATGGAACAATAGTCTCCTAATTTCAAAATTATTAAGAAACAGATCAGGAAGTCGGAATGTATTCATGAGCAAGTTTCGTAAAGAACTTTTTAATAATTATTGAATATTGATGAATAATCACCATTGCAATTAAAATATTTTTCTTTTAAAAATTGGTGTTCATAGATCAAAAATAATCTGAATATTGGTGTGCATAGATAACTTAGTACTTCCGTTTTTGGTATAAACAAAAAGGTATAAAAAGTCATAAATTATCAAGAAATTCATAATATAGGTACTTAGAGCGCATACTAAAGTTCGGAGGTTCAGAAAAATGAATAATTAGATCGGCCATGAATAATTCTCCTCACGATTTGAAACTGAAAAATCCAAAAAATTTCTAACCAAGAGGCCGAAAAATAGAAAGTAAGTTTTCAACACATGATTTACAATAATAGAACTATCAGAATCAATTTGACCATCTAGATTTGGGCTATAGCTAGATGGTAGAGATTCTTATGGATTCGTATGTTAGGTATAATCTTATTTCGTATTATCACAGCATGCGGTGCGAGGCTGCTGTAAATCTCACGATCCGTGGAAGGACGAAGAAATGCACAAAGCCCTGCACGAATGTTTTGAAGAATCAGGAATCAAGAAACCCCATCATGGTGGTGAGCAATAATAGCTAGAACCCCGAATGTAAATTTTTCAAACGACAGTTTTACTTTGGGAGATTTCAAAAGAGGAAGACCGGTTTTTATACTTATTTTACCAATGAAAATAAGGAGGTAATTAATAAGTAGAATAATCTTCAAATTTCCTGTTCAACATCTCAAAGGTAAGTATGAAAGGATAAGTCCTATTCTTGTGAAACAGCACAACGCTAGGGATTGTTTCAAAATGAAAATTACGTTTCCAGATCATGAGCATGGACATCCTCCACCACCACCAGACCCTGCTGTTTTTGAAGTGAGCATGTTATTTTTACTTTTGAGAAAATTTCGTTAATTTTCTATCTGTATAAAAAAAACCTAGTACAATACGCAAATACTATGTGCTTTACAAAAGATGTTCCTCCCTGATTAATTTTTGTATTTAATATGTAACAATGTTCATTTATTTTATCATGATAATTTTGTTTTTGAGAATTATGTATCGTGTTTTATGTAGCGAGAAAATAGTGTAGGCAACAGATAAGATAGCCGGAAGCGCGAACCTTGTCACACGAGCGGTTCTATTGCTTGAGCGTTAACGACTAATTTGAATTCCCATGGTCGTTGAAGAAATTGAATGCAATTTTCGAAGAACAATACGCTTAGATTTTAATCTGCGTTGATTCTCCCGAAATCGCTACTTCTCATATTTAAAACTGCAATGCAACAGAGCTTTGTAGGCAAAATAAACATAGAAACTGAAATATTTTTTCAGTGCGTCAGCGAATGCGTTTTGAAGAAGATGAACTTGGTTGTAAGTATTTTTCGGACGGAATTCACACACGAGTAGTAAACTTCAAATAAATTATTTAGATTCTATTTTCCAAAAATATTTCGTTATCATGTTGTAGCTTTTAGGATTTTCAAATTCTTTTTCACGTAGGGCGAAGACGGCGAATTGAAGAAAGACGATATAAAAGAAAGAATCGCCAAAGATTTCTCCGACGAGTGGGAATCCGTAGGGATGGCTGCTTTTGAAAAATGTTTCGCCAGCGCTAGTGAGTATTTTATTTACATGGATAATGTTTTCGCTAAATATGTTCGGTGACATCGATTTTCTATAATACGTCAACCATGGCAATTTTTGCGAATTTTCTAGTGCAATATATTTTAATTACGAATTATATCTTTTATATGTTTTATCGGGACCATTTTTTAAATCTTTTTTTTAATTGTTATTTTTAGAACGAAAAGATGTTCGCCAAAAATACTAGTTATTTCTCAGAACTTGCTTGTTACATTTTTAAAACACTATATCTTATACCCATAGTTATATTAATTTGGTGCTTAATGTGTATATTTTCCATATTCCGATATTATATATGATTCAGTTATGTTAAAAATATTAACAAACAACACGACCGATAATGGAAAGAGGAACATTTTGATACGATACAGTTTCAAATATTATTTTAATACAAAGATGAAGAAACCATATAAAGGTAGCAGAAGATATGCAAGAATATATATATTTTTTTAAATATTAAAATAGCGAAAATATTTAACTAAAAATAAACTCAATTTAAGTGCTCTAAGAATTTTCTGTGGCGACTTACTTTCGTTTTAGCTTAACTTGACAGCTCTTTCGTTCATTTATTTCAGAGGAAAGCGTTTCCGAATCCGCTAAGTGTAAGAGCGGTTCCGAACAGCTGTTTCACTGTTTCGGCAGGGAAATATTTTTGGTAAGCATTTTGAAAAACCTCAAATATTTTTAATTGTAGTAAAATTTCGAAATTGTAGTTTTTGAAAACTATGGCAGAGCAATTGAAATTTTCACGCAGTTCAAATTTTATGACTATTTATTATACGAATGTTTACATTACCTATTGGTTTGAAAGAGGAATAAAAATCGTCATCATTGACTAAAAACGTATCAATTTTCAGAACTGCCCAACACACGCTTGGACGGAAAGTAAGATTTTTTTGCCATTTTAGTTATTTATTATAAATAATTTTAGTAATTTGTTATAAATGTGATATAAAGTACTGTTCAGATTATGTCCTTTTTTTAATACGGCTGCTGTTGAAAATACTCTTATTAAATTTCTACTACTGTCGCTAGATAACAATAAATATTTAATGAGTTCAAATAATTTGTAATTTGAAAAACATATATAGTTATTACTATATCAATTGATTTCAGGTGACGAGTGCAATGCAGTGAAAGAGCGGCTTAGCAAGTGCCCTGGTGCTAAAGCTCCTTTATTTTACAAACATTGACAGCATCCGTGAAATGGAATCGATCCTATTGAACTATTATAGTCGTTGAAAGCTTTTGTAGAACTGTAGCATCAGTATATAAATTATCAAGCTCGATGATGCTAGTTGTTATTCAGTACCCCAAAAAGGCCTATGATAATAAAATAATGACAATACCTAAACCACTGATGAGTCCTAGTTTTGCCAGTTTTAATAAGAAGCATTTAGTTAAATAATTGCTGTAGAACAGTTTAAAAAATAATGCACAGTAGTAATGCGCTGCGATCGAGCTGATTTGGATAATAGTTTAGTTTTGTTTAATATTTATGTTCGACTGGTAGTATCTTCATTCTTTTTCACTAGGAAAAATACTCCCATGAATAATGAAATGAATAAATGAAAGATATATAATGAATAATGAAAAATCAAGAAAATATCTGCTAAGGTGGAGGACCTAAACTGGAGAACTTGGTTGAATTTTCATACCAAAATTTTCTATTTAGTAATCATTTTTCGTCCCGTTATTGCACAGATGCTTTCACTCATTAAAAAATATGACAATCTGGAAATCAGGGTGCTCAATATTATAACGAATAAAATATAACTCGAATATAATTCTCAAAGTATTGAGATGTATTTGAATTTCAATTTCAATATTCTGAATTATTATAATAATATAAGTCATTCGTATGAGTGCTCAATTCACAATTATTTTCGATAAATTACAAAATCGCATATATATCACTCTATATTTTTTCTCTAAGTCTATACATTTGCACATAATAAACTAGAGCACTCGAGCATAACTCCTCGGGAGCGACGCCAAAGGTTTCATGACGGTGGTTTTCTGAATTTATGTTTCTTAGCGATGCTACAAGTCTTTTCAGGGCGTTTCTACTTAAGAGTTGATTGGAGAGCATCAGATCGAGACGCCTGAAGGTACTTTGCACTTGATGACGCGGTTTGCAGGAGCTCCGAAGATCAGAGAAATGAACACAGAGTGTGTTGATGAGAAAAACGGTTCAAGCAATAAACGCTCCAATTGCGCTCTCTTGCAGTCCACTCATGTTAGTACAATGAATCGCTATTAAGTGCTAAGGTGAGACCATTTTGTTGGACCATCCGATTATAATGTTTATTCAGAATAGAATTAGTGTTGTAGCATAGTAAATTGGTATGTATTATTGGTGTCGTCAGAAAAATCTAATTCGGAAAGGAAATGAATTCGGAAATGTGGAAAAAATAATTCTACTTAACTCAGAAGTTTTTTTTGCTGAAAAAGTGTCCGTATGCTTCAGTGTTAATTGTCAAAAAGTGACAACAGTCGTCAGGTCTTTGTGAAAAATAAATAGATTCAACGGAATTTAGAGAAAAAATTTTTTAGTGAATGTGCAATATTAGCAATTTTTGAATTTTGGATAACACATTTTGGATCTTCAGAGGAAATCTACACCGTCATATGTGTAGTGTATATAACTCCAATATTACACGTTGCCAATCAATTGTGAGTTAACCAATTGCTTGAAAAAGTTCATAATTTCTCATTCGATATTTGGATTTTTTCCGATAAAGCCAATCGAATAATGAGCCTTAATTAATTGATTAGATTCTGAAGGCGAGCGTAATAATATTTCACTATCTGATGACAGAGTGAGTTATAGTGGAAATTCGCGCAAGCTAGCTTCATTAGCAGGTTGAAAGGAGTGTGCTAGCGGCAGGCTGGCTAGTTGGTTTTGTAGAAGTGGCATCCTACACCTCCATATTGATCTCCGAGGCGAGATGCCTCCTATGGACGGAACTTTCGACTATGCCCAACAGATGGGGATGCTTTGATTCACCGAATACATGGAATATTAAATTTTCGCGGCAAAGGTACTCGATAAACCTATGTTAAAAATAAACGCGATTTATTTATCCAAAATAAATTTTATATTATAATTTTCCCCGCGCGCATTCCTTCATCTGCCGCTTGAGGAGGCTTTCTTTACAATAAAACACCCTCGCAAAGGAACTGGGGCACCTCCAAACTCCCCATCTGACGTCATGCTTCCGCTTGGCGCATGCCCGATCATTGGAGAGCGTTCACCTACTTACTCGTCGTTGAAAGTTACTCGCCACCAAGAGAAATCTCGACGGATCGAATGTCATAGTTGCCCAATTTCATAGTTAATAGGAGTTATACTAGGCAAGGTGAGGTTTTTATTGTTTGAAAACGAAGGGCGAAACTGGAAGCCGAAAAAAATCGTTTTATCTCAGTAAAAGTACGGCAAAAATACTTAATACAACTGTTTCCTGTACCCAAATAAACATTACATTTTTCTCACCTGTACCCAAATAAATATTACATTTTTCTTACCTGTACCCTAATAAATATTACATTTTTCTTGCTAATGAAAGTTGAAAAAATTATCTTGCACGGTTCACGAGGTAGCATTAATGTGTCTGGTTATCTTGGATGGAGCATACTTACTGTAGTTCGACAAAGTTACAAGAGCACCAAGAAAAAAATTAAATCCATAGGTCCTTTTTCCTAGAAAAGTTATGGTTTTGAGGAAACTGAGCAAAATATAATTTTCTCTCGCCGAGTGGACACGATGCAAATGATTGTACAGTGGTTTATTATTCCTTTCCTTCAATAATGATGTAGTAAGACCATCCATTTGCGATGATAAGTGGAAAACTACGTAGAAACTATTGTAATTTCAATCATTTTTATTTTCTTAATTTTTAAATTATATTCTGAATTTTTTGCCTAACGTTTCAGTTTAAGAGTGTTTGACGAGCATTCCCAAGAGTATAGATAGGTTTTTATAGCTCGAAAAATTATCGAGCTATACGCTCTCGCCGAATTTGTAAAAATCGCCCAAAAGTTTACACAGAAGCTTCGATAACTCGAAAAACAATAAAGCTATCGACCCAGCAATGTTGTCATTCGGGTCAGCGATCAAGAATCTGTAGATATTAACTCCAACTACACCTTTTTCTAAAAATCGTTGGAAAATACGAATTTTCTCCTCCTAAAATACCCATATAATTACGGTAGCGATTTGGTGAAAGAATCGGAACCATATTGGGAAGCCAAGATCGATTTTTGGTGAAAATGTCAAGAATTTAGTTTTATAATTTCGTCAGAAAAGTGTTCGTACGACGGACGGACGGACAGAATTTTATTTATTGGATATTCGGATTCTACATGCCTTGAAACGTGAAACATCGCATTTTGATGGGCTTGAAAAGTTTTTTTATGGGCGATTACTATAGTTTATTATTGAATAATAAGCCAAAAATAAAATTTGACACAAAACTCACCTGTGTTATTTATTTATCTCGACGCCGGTGAAAATCGAAGACCTTATCGCTTTGTGGTAACTGGAAAAGCGCGGTGGAAAATCGAATAAAATTACTTGCACTTAAATTAGCAATTTTTTTTTTATTTTCTGTTCCAACAAAGATGTGGGTGGAAACAATAATGAAAAGACTTTGGTAAGTTGATAGCACTTATTGGATACACATTGCATCATTATTACAATCTAGAGAATCTTTTGCGAAAAGAGAAGCAAAAGGCGGTTTTAATGCTACACGTCGTAAGCGACTTGAAACTTGTATTTTGACAGCACACTCAAAAAATTGTTAATTTCAAGCTTTCATTATTTTTTCTTGGAGGGATTGAATACATGGAAGGACTCCAGAGGCGGTACAGGTTACTTTGCGTTCGCATTAACTTAGTTCGTATCATAAAAAGGCAATTTCCCCACAAATTATCCGGACAAGTGTAACGAGATGGACTAAGGTTGCGACATTGTGATTCTATTACAATGGTATCCTTAATGATGAAAAAGTTCAACCTTTTTTTTTTTTGTAAAATTACCAACTGCGGCCACCGAGTTGGAAAAGAGCGGAAATATTTAGAAGATTCGGCGGCCGGGAACTCTAAGCGTCATCTCATAGGCACGATAGCACATTCATAAGTCAAATAAAAGTGTCTTTCTATTCGAAAGAAATTCATCCTCTTCATAATCTCTTTGATTCAAAAGCTGCATCGGTTCGATGAGTAGTATTTACAAAACACGTCTACCTATATTGTTTATATCACTATACAAATTACTTTACAACGAACCCGGCGTTCGGCCGAGCGATAAAATCCACCTTTGTCATTTCGATCGTTCTGAGAAAATACAAGTGAGAAGTGAATAATAACGAATGGATAAATAACATTGAATGAACAATGCCGGTGACATAATGTCAAGATGAACGCATTTTCATCGATTTTCCGAAATTATTTTCAAAAAGCGAGATAAGGAGAGAGTTTTACTCGCATTTTTTTTCAAAAACAGACTTTGAAATCAGTAATATCGGCATTGTAGATAGTATGGAACAATATAGGTTTTTATGAGTTTCATTGAAATAACCAATGTAATAATAAAGTTAATTTTTCCACAAGAAAAAAGGATGATTTGTCTAAATAATTTAAAAAATGTATATATGGTGATATATACGGACTACAAAAAGATTCCTATCCATGAAATCTAATTGAACAATATCTTCAATTATGTGAGAAGGTCAAAACCTGGAAATAGACTTTTTATCAGGGAAATCCAACAAAAAATATGTGTTAAATAGATATCAATGAGTTTTTGAGTTTTATTACAGCAGCTTTATATGGTTTTTCACACCAGTTTCGATAATTAAACGATTAATAGATAGTCCTGTATAAAAATAAAATATAATTTTGAAAAAATTATTGAATTTGAAATCCATTTTTAGAATTAGAATATAGCAAAATAGACATACGGAGTCATACTTCAAGTTTTTACAACTGCCGACAATTATGGGGACCAAAGAAAGTAATCCTTGTCATGCCAGATCGTGCACTCCGTAAGAATGAAGATTCCCAGATGACAACGCCAAGATTATTGCATTTATACTCAAATGGATTTAGTATGCGTCCCTGACAAAGAATTCCCAATTTATTGAAATGATAATGTAACATCGTACATGGTAAGTGGTGTTAAATCCACGTTTTCAACTACGAATGCCTCCATTATCGTTGCAATTATTCAATCGAAGGCGTTAGTTATTTATTAACAATTGATTTTCGAGGTAAGAACTCATAAAACTCGCGTTTTTCGGTCAAAAGAAATCGAACGTAATTTTGTGCAATTTTATAGTATTGGTACGTTTAAAACTAAGTTAATATTATTCATTGTTTAATTAAGTAAATTTGATGAAAATCGATCGTGCAAACAGCAGTTTTTATTTATTAATTTTTTCGCCAGTCATCATATCAGCTATAATTCACAAAAAACGAGGGTTTCACACTTTCAACGTTTCCCAGAACGTACGAAATGACAGCTAAGATTTTCAATTCGCTTTTTAGAATCGTTCACCTAAAACAATCTACGTTTATAACGACGTAAGCGAGAAAATCACATTGCTTGATTCCTTGGAGCGAGAATGCGCCCGATCGGTTATCTCTAGCTCGAAACTGAAACTATATTGCCTTATTATGATTGCTGAGTGCATTTTTGCAAAAACAAATTTTACGCACGCAAACCTCCAATTTGAGAAAAATATTATAAACAGGGAGCGATGATGAAGAGAAGATTTGGAAATCTGGACTGCCGCGTTGACAAGGGAAGTGTACAATGATGGACAAAATTCGAATGAGAATCAATGAAACTGCCTTAGAAAGACGCAAATACATTTTTGGATGGCTTATTTCATAATCAAAATTATGGTTTATTTCATAATTGAAAGTATAAAAAATTAAATTTAAAAAAAAAAAGCTTAACAAAGTATTATAATGTCAACAGCGTTAGTGATCTATCAAATTGAATAACATAACGGGAAAAAACGCTATAAATGCCGTAATCACATTAATGAGCATTGTCGCCTTAGAATAACGTACATGAGCAGATTTTTTCCATAGCGGCTTCGAAAATTGCGGAATTGTGCCGACGTTCACACGAAAATATGTATGAGTGTGAATTCCAAATTGTTCAAGCTTTTAAAAAACTCACAACCTTTAGCTCGCGAAGCGCAGGAAAGTAATTAATTTTAGGACGTTTATTAAAAAAAAAATCATTTATTGCTGGTTGATTTAAGGTTAGCTCGTCCTAAAAAATAGGAGGGAAAAAGTAAAACAGCGGTGAATATCGAGATTCAGCTGGGTCGACACATGCGCCGTATTACGACTAAAAGTAGCTATGTGAAGACGTACCCTACATTTTTTACAACTTACGTAAATCACATTTCCAAACTTACTAGTTAATTCCGCCTACTACTCCGCTATTTACCTACCCATCCAATTTTAACGCTTTTTAAAAAATACACAGTATTTTTTATTCCATTTTTACTTCCATCTTTTGATATACGCCGGCTGTGGTCAGACGCACGACGATTTTACTGTTGAATCGGCCAAATTATGTACATGTATATGTTCGCAAAAAAATAAGCGCTCTCGGGCTAAGTCGAATTCCGATTTCAAAATAAATGCACGCGCTATCTAGGAGCATGAAGAACTGTCGAAAATGCGCAGAAATTTTGGTTTACCATTGAAATGGTTTTCTTTGTTTACGCTTGGAAACAATATCAGCGTCATGCATCATTTCAATGTTAAGATGTTGTGAAACAAGGAACAGCAGATTATTGCAAATTCAAATACCGCGTTGGAAAGTAATTACGAAAAAAATTGTTACAATATCGTAGGGTAATTTTTGGAATTTGATCGAAAATGCGTGGCCTTGATGCTCGTGAAATTGCGCTTAAATTGCGGTGATTATCTTTTATATCGCGGGTAACGGAAACCCATCATTGCAATGTTTATTTTCGTAGATATAAAAAAAGACAATTTAACGAATTTTTCCATTACATCCCATTGAATTTTTTCAAATTCATAAAACTGTAGAACAACCGAATTCCTGATTGGCTGCGATTCGCTTGAGATCTCCGTTTGTTGTATTGCAGCTTGATTCTAGTCGGATTCGCAAGTTCGTTGGCTTCGGAACAGTTGGCTCGTTGCCGGGCTCATGCTGACCTTTAGCTGGAGAACTTAGCGAAAGACAAGAACAAATTCAGACTTGAGCTATTGGCCCTGGCGGCGTGATGATGCTAGTCGTCATCATTTTATTTACAGCTCTGAAACAGAATCATAAAACAGCGAATGAGCCAAGATGAATTATATTGATTGAGCATTTTTTGCAAAACTGATGAAAAACTCTTGGAACATTATGGAAGAATGCTTTAAGCGCAAAATATATTTTTAGTCGCAGTGGAGAGGAGCTTGAAAATTGGCCCATCGTTTTTCCCAAAGAAAGAGAATGAAATGTCATCAGAGCGAATTGCGAGAAGCTCCATGAAAGGATACGAGTATTCATCGTCTATGCTCAAGTTTAAGTTAACCAATAAGTGTTAAAAATATTTCAAACGTGTTTAAAACAAGGAAACAGCGTTTATAATAGTTCTTAGCTCGTATAAAAGTTTAAAATTAAAATAAAAAATAATAAAGTTAAAGTTTATAATTATTATGTAATTTTTAACTATTGATAGAATCTTCCGATTTAAAAAAAAATTAAGATAACTTTTTTTAAAAGAATTTCCTTAAATTTTTTTAACGATATTCCTTGAATTTTTTTCAAAGAATTTTTTATTATTTTATTATTTTTTTTTTAAATAGAATTTCCGATTTAAAGCATTTCCGGCTGAATGCCTAGCGGAGTTGGCCCCGAGTATGAAAAATTTCTCATTTCAAACGAACATGGAAATTTTAATTTTTTAATAATATTTCTTTATTATTTTACCAACAGCTAAATTATTTGCATCATATGAATTGGTATTGGTAACTATTTCTATAGATATTTGGACGCTGAATCGAATGAAACGATCGTGGGGTCGATAGCTCAGATGGTTCTCAATTGATCACATCCGAGATTTTCAGAATTCGAGATTTTTTGTAGCTATAAAATTCGTTCTGGACTCGTTAGAATTACAATTAATTATTGAAGTGAAATTTAATGACAATTTATGAATTACAAATTTATTACTCGTTTACAAATGTTCGTACCAAATTATTACAAATGGATGGTCTTCTTAAATCATTATTGAAGCAAAGGAATAATAAACCGCTGTATAATTATTTGCAGAGTTTTTTCATAGAATAATCAGATTCTGCATGCCTTGGAATGTAAAACGTCAAATTTTGAGGGTGTTGGAAATTTTTTTCTTGCGCTATTACAATAGTTTATTATTGAATGATAAATCAAAATGAGTGTATAACGCTAGTTTGGAAGAGCGAAATAATCCTCAACGATACATGCTAAACCTTCATAACCATTATGACTTGAAGGTGAGGAAGCATTTTTATCTCTTTTTCTCTTTTCTCAACTTTCTCATCATAGGTTAAAATGAACTCTGAAATTCACTGATAAATCTATCTTGGTTGGCATCAACTCATAAAATAACTTTATTCACACTTATCCGACATGATTGTTATTGATGGTGCGTAGTACTATACTATTCTGTGGTACCAAAACCGATGCCCGAACAGGCTTTGCTTGCCTGGATTTAGAACGGCCTTGAGTTTCCTTTTCAACTTATCACGTAATATAATTGCGGTAATAACGTCGAAACTGGTAAACCTTTCTAATTGCTCGCGCAATTACATATTCACCAACCAGCTTCTAATATTTTAAATAGATCGAGATCCTTTGTAATACCTTACCTTATACAATAAAAGATATTTCATTTCATTTCAAATAGATCGAGATACGTTTAGCTAGATCAGCATGCAGACGTCAGTATAGCTCAGCTGTTCTGACAGCGGATAGGGCAGCCGTCGAGACGAGACTTGAGCTGGGGGCGCGGCAATAATGACCTGGACTGTTTGGCGCCACTCGACCGCCCATTCCCTGCACCCCCGACAACCAAACGAACCGCCGCGCCGCCCGCACCCCGTCCCCAAACGTTACTAGAACCCGCTTTGGCTGCCAGCAATTTTAGCTAGGAAGCGTTCGATCGTCGACTATGAGCACGCAATAAGAAAATCGTTGGTCAGGTCGCACAGTGCTACCACGTTTGGGTCAGCAGAGTGGTAACCAACTACACATAAATGTATCTTTGAAAAGCCAATGGTGCCCATAGATAACACAGTACTTCCATGTTTGAGTCGGTAACAGAATAACCAATTGTAAAATTAAGAAGCTCGTACGTAGGAAGCAACGTTATACTGTACGACCGTTATTGGAAAACTAGCTTGGAGAACCCAAAAATAACGAAAAAAAAGAACGAATTAGAATAATAATACGTGTTCGTCTCTGCAGTGGCTCCATGGCAACTACCAAGACTGGTGGCTGGGCTACCGTGGATACCAGCTGATTGTACCTATTATCTTTTCGTTGTCGTTTGTTTCCTTGCATTCTTTCTGTGTTCTGGCTCTGTTTTATAATACAGTTCATTCCTTCTTTATATTTTCAAATCATTTATATTTAATCCATTCCCAGAGCGAGGCTCTACAATACGGAACTGCAGTATGTGAGCCTAACATAACGATACAAGCCAAGTTTTGTAAAATGAACGTTCAGCGTCGGAGATTTTGATTTTTCGCGGCCAGTAAGTATGGAAATTCGAGCTAGAAGAAAATCAAAAACACGTTTTTTACCTGAAAGTGGAATATATCTCGAAAACAAAAAATAATCACTGTCTTTTTTCAATTTGTAATCTATTCTAATTTAATTTTTCTCAATTTGCTCACACAGAACATATATTTTCTAAATTCACGAACGTGTTGAAAAAATCTAAACTTGTAACTCCAAAAGTATGAAAATCTAGAAAAATTCAAAATATATTATTAATTGTTTCAATTTGATTGCTTTCCCTTTAAATTCGAATTCGACGTCTAATTTCCTGTAGGAATCATTAACTAATTAAAATCGAACTGTACTGTAAGTATTTGCAACGATTTTTCAAACTTGAAAAATATACAAGCAGTGTAATACTAAAATTTGAAAAACTGAAAGTTGTCGTCAAATTTCCGTTGTTTTGACATCAAATTCGGATTCAGCGTTAAATTTCCTATAAGAATAGCTTTCAAATTCGATTGAAAACGAACATTTAATATTTTACTCTTACCGCTGCCAATGGAGCGGTAAAAAACTCGATTTACGGAAAATAATTTCTCTGGCGCTGTTTTAACATTTTTCACCAAACTTTTTGCTATGTACGTGTGTAAGGCGTTCAAATGAAGATTCCTGCATAATAAAATAATCGATTCACATAAATTATGACCCCGAAAATCACGGCTAAAGTCCAATTTTCGAGCTTTCAAAAACCGATTTTTTTGGACCATTTGCAGATTTTTCCGAGAAATAAAAAAAATCACAAAAATACATCTCGGTAAGACACAACTTTCCTAAAAATTTCAGATTTTTAACATTATCGAGAGTGGAGTAAAAATTCGATAACCGATCGGTTCAAAAAAATCGCAGGGGAACCCCTTGCATTTTTCGCGAAAAATTTTTTTCAATCGATTTCGCTCAAATTCAGCATAATGGTAGTTGATGATGAGTTTATCAATAATATATGGTTCATTCTTTGTTTCTCTTGCACTAAATTGATGAAAATAATGTTTAAAGTTGAATAATGTGATATTTTCGCGTTTACTCTACTAATATTGTTGAATAACGTACAAACGGTTGAAAAATGGATAGGTGCATTACATGGGGAAAATGTGGACAGTTAAATTACCTATCTTTTGGTATATTCAAACATCTGAATTGACGACCTTTCGTTACAGTTACCCACTTCGCCAGTTACAAATCTTGGAAAACTTAAAAGTGGAAACGTCAACCTCGGCTACAACTTTGCTTCAGTTGAAATACCCAATACTTTATGATACTAAGTACAATTCAATGCCCACCACCTACATACGAAATTATAGCAACAACTAATAATAATATCTATAGATTCCCACTCTCTATCCACAAATAATTAACTACTCTATATCTGTATAAGTAGTGACAAGGACAACACCCCCAACTAATTATTAGGCACGGCCGCGCCGGGGGGAACGGGGGGCGGAGCCCCCGCCACGGCTCTCAGCCCCTAGTAGTCAATAAACCGACAGAGGCGGAAGTACGATCCAATCTATACCATTCAAGTTGAGTTTTGTGAGACATTTTAAAAGCAAAGGAGAGAGACCCCGTTTTAGAAATCTACCAAACGTTACTGCATGACAATTAAATTATTTGGCCCTCCAAACCATGTATTTATTTGTTGAAAACTTAACGCTGAATTCAAATCTTTCAATCAAAATGCTGCGGCTTGTGTAGCTTTTTTCTATAACCATAAATATTCCAAAAAACGAGATTTTGAAACAATGTTTTCTAAGCTACCTGGATAGTAACCCTTACAAACAGAAAAAAAGTAACCCGATCGGACTTATTATTACTGAACCTTTTCGCTTAAAGTCGGTTAAAAAATTACCATAGTTGCTGAAGTGTTTTCCTTTTTAGTTACCAATCTGTTGTCACAAATGGATGGTCTTCTTAAATCATTATTGAAGCGAAGGAACAATAAACCACTGTACAATAATTTGCAGCGTCTCCGCCTTTAATAATGACAGATGTAGGTTTTAGCCGAGATAATTTCCACGAGTACGACTATTCATATATACGATCAAGATAGAAAACTGGTCATGACAACTAGACTGGCAGTTGGGCAGTTATCTGGTATATCGCCAGACTGCTGGTTTGAACTTGCTCGAATATGATAACGAACATCTTGAGCTCCAAAGCCCCACCGCCATCACTATCCGACTCCAACTTGGCTAATTTGTGCCTCACCCTTTTTCACCCGCTTCCCTCGTACAACCAAGTTTAGCACTCAACTAATTCTATATAACCGAGATTCGTGAATATTCCGCTGGCCCGGCTCGCGTTTCCAAACCAAGAATGTATTATCTTTGCTTTAGGTCCTTACTCAGGTAGTGCCATATTGACAATATCGTATCGTTAGAATTCATGGTAGAGGTTTTAATTAGTCAGAGAGCGATGATGAAATCAAATAAACAGAGGAGCAAATGTTTCAATGATCAGATACATTCGAGTGTGGTAATATTGAGAGAACCGCGTCAGTTACATAAATAATACACTTCGTGAAATATTTATCTATCGTTGTTTTGATCGAAATGTTCCAAAGTTTTCTAGTATTTACAAATTCTTCGAAGGAGCATAGGAAGTTGAAAATATATTATGATTGAACAATTCTTCTATATGATGGAAATTAAATCTTCTCAAAGACACATCAATCAATACAGTGACTTGCGGGAAAAGAATATTGTTATCGTGCTGACCAGGAAAAATGTGTAGGGGGATTCTTAAAACTGTTCTCCACTCAGTACGCTTTTTTTGTCGCTGTGTACTTTAGCACAAACACTTTGTGAGTGGAATGGGTACATATTGTGCCCATCGCCGGAAAACCACGAAAACAATTGAAGTATTTTGATTGCTAGGAGAAGAAGGGGACCACATCCATTTGGTTATTATAATTTTTTACTTGAAAATTAACGAGGAATTTTTTTTACAGATATTTTAAAACTCGGCAAGGTCTGAAATTTACTGTGAATTAGGAGCTTTACAGATGAAAATAGCATCCATTACGACGCAATTTAAGAAAAATATAGTTCACATCTCCGTTGACAATCGATTGAAAAGTTTCGAACTTACTAAACTCATGAAATAATTTGTTTTGTAAGGCATATAATTCATCGTTGATGAATATTTTCGAAAAGTGAAACTCTTCAACAGCTATCTGCATAATTAGCACCTCGACTAAACGGGATATTCGAAACTGCTACCCAATGAAAGGCGAAGTGTGGGCCGTGTTCTAGTAATTATATTTATCTTAGGGAACATGCCGGCTCACCGGGGCAGTCCTTTATTGGAATTTGATTCGGAAACTTGTAGCTGTCCTTTCGTTTACGAGACCCTACCATAACCCCCCTAACGTGGTATATCTCGTTAATTACTTCTTTTTTTTTTAATAAATGAGAATTTTATTTGTATTGAAAAATACAATTTCAATTATTTCAACAATATTATTTTTGTGAATTACCTGATAACAACATGGAACGTGAGGGGAAGGTGATGTCCATTGACACTCTCCCAATATCGTCAATTTCTCATAAATTATATTGCGAAAGTCATCAATCACTGTAACAATGTCAGACTAAAATGACGGTTTGATGATTTTTAGCGAATTTTCTTAGAAAAAAATATATAATATATTGGTTTATTATTCAATAATAAACCATTGTAATCGCCCAAGAAAAAAAATTTTATAACCCCCCCTCAAAATTTGATGTTTTACGTTTCAAGGCATGTAGAATCCGAATATCCAATAAAAAAAATTCTGTCTGTCCGCCGTACGCCGTACGCCGTACGCCGTACGCCGTACGCCGTACGCCGTACGCCGTCAACACTTTTCCGGCCAAACCATAGTAGCTAAATTTTTGAAATTTTCACCAAAAATCAATCTCGGTCCTACGACGGCCCAATTCTTGAACCAACTTGCTAGCTCAATTCTAAGGGTATTTTGGGGGGGTTTTGAGGGGGAGAAAATTCATATTTTCCAAGGTTTTTCAGAAAAAGGTGTACGTGGTATCAAATTATATAGATTTTTGGACGCTGAATCGAATGAGACCATTGCCGGGTCGATAGCTTCATTGGTTCTCGAGTTATCGCAGCTTTTGTGCCGAATTTGGGAGATTTTCAGAAATTTGACATGAGGGTATAACTCGAGAGTTCTTAGAGCTATAAAAATCGTTCTATACTCATTAGAATGGTCGTCAAACACTCTCTCCAGCTGTACCGTTAGGCTAAAAATTTAGTTTTCAATTTGGAAATTAAGAAAAATAAAATAGATTAAAATTACAATAGTTGCTACGGAATTTTCCCCGATAGTTACCAATCTGTTTTTCGGTTGAAATGTTCACACATGTTCTGAATAATGACTATCTGAAATGGATAGTCTTCTGAAATTTTATTTGAAGCGAAGGAATAATAAACCACTGTACAATCATTTGCAGCGTTTTTTTCTCAAATAATGGAGTATTTGGTATTTTCGAGTATTTTGTTATTTAAAAAAAAGGGAAAATATACGCGTATGGGAACAATTAATTCGATTTTTTTAAAGCAGCTCTCGCGTGCTGTTATTCATAAATTTGAGAAATATGGTACAACGAGATAATTCAGGAATTGATGAAGCTATAAAAATCGTTTTATACTCAACAAAATCTTGGCGTGGATTACCTGAGGGAGCCCCGGATTCTGCTGAAATACTAATGGTGAGACATGGCTAAGGTGGAAGAGGTATACTTCAAAGAATCCCACCGGTTGCTCGCTCCCTGTCTCCTGCTACTCTAAAAACGGCACCATATTATGAGTTCAGCACTTAGAGTAGAACTATCTCATCAATCACGCGACGTGTGTTCGAGATACGAGTCGCAATAATTAATTATTGTTATAATCACGAAAATTCCAATTTTTCAGGCTCGAAAACCTCCTAAAAAAATGTTTCATTTTTCATTAACAGATGTAATGAACTTCAATAGCCATTAGAAAAATTTCTTGATTTTCTAGTTGGTTTCATCCGTTTGCCAGACTCGAACGTGACTGTGTGGTCCGTCCGCATTGATTATTAGTAACCTACGTTTTGACTGCTGAAAAAATCGGCAAAATAGGCAGCGGATCTCGGTCCCTAGACAGAGGTTGGCTAGCCCTTCATCGCCAGCCCGTCGGCGGCGTCATCGATCCCCCAGGCCACCACAGCGACCAACTCTCACATCGTTACAATACGCTTTGTATTAGATGGACTCAACAATGTACGACGGCAAGGTCAATCCATACGGGTCGTTAAATATTTGAGTGATCCCCTCCCCCTCGTAAATTCTACATTCTGTAAATCATTTTCTTTCACCTCTCATTTCAACTCTCTCCAGCTTCTTGGTTTAGGTTGACGATTTACAGCATTCGCATTTTTCATTATTCGCAAGTCGAATGGATCGAATTCCCGCTCGGGAATCATTCTCAAACGTTGATCATATTTTTTACCACACCTATCTGATGGCGATTTTTGAAAAATAGTTTTATACGTTAGTAGTTTTAATCTTAATAAAACGTTAGTAGTTCTAATCTTAATAAAACCTACAAATGATTGCACCGTGGTTTATTATTCCATTATTTCAATTACGATTTCAAGGTGACTTTTGTCATCATAACAACTCCGAATATACGTGAACATTTCCAGCTAACCACTGATTGATAACTATAAGGGAAAAAACCATTAGCAACTATGGTAATTTTAATTATTATTAGTTTTCTTAATTTTCAAAATAAAAGTTAAATTTTTCGCCAAACGATATAGCTGAAGAGAGTGTTTGACAAGCATTCCAACGAGTGTAGAACGATTTTTATACCTCCATAAATTCTCGGGTTATCCCCTCATGCCAAAGTTCTGAAAATCTCACAAAATCTACTCGAACGTTGCTATAACTTGAGAACTCTTAAAGATATGGTCCCGGCAATGGTCTCATCGGATCAGGGTCCAAAAATAAATAGAAATTTATACACACAGTACACCTTTTCTAAAAAGCGTAGAAAAATATTAATTTTCTCCTCCTCAAAACACCCCAAAAATACCATCGAAATGGATGTAGCGATTTGGTTAAAGAATTGAACCACTGTCAGACCGAGATTGGTTTTTGGGGAAAATTTCAAGATTTTTCTATTATAGTTTCGTCAGAAAAGTGTTGACGGCGGACAGATTTTTTGGTTAATTATCCAATAATAAACCATTGTAATCACCAAAGCAAAAAACAATTTCTCACCTCCCAAATCAAAATTTGATGATTAACATTTCAAGGCAGCTAGAATCCGAACATCCAATTAAAAATCTGTCGGTCCGCCGTACTTTTCCGACGAAACTACGAAACTATAAATGCCAAACTCTTGAAATGTTCACAAAAAATCAATCTTGGTCCGAAAATAGCTCAATCCTTCAACCAAATCGCTAACTCAATTTTGAAAGGGAGAAAATTCGTATTTTCCAACGTTTTTCAGAAAAATGTGTATTTTGTACGAGATGGTCTTCTCAAATCATAATTGAAGCGAAGGAATAATAAACCAAGCCTTTTTTATTTGATATTCGGATTTTACATGACTTGAAACGTAAACTATCAAATTCCGTCATTTTTTTCCCTGTAAAGACAGTAAAGAAAATCAAGTTCTCGTGTACTTGTATTATAGGAATAAAAAATTCTTCTATCAGAAAATGTTACAGATTCAGGAGAAACGAAAGCGAAGCTATATACATAGGCGAGTCGGTGAAAAGCAAAGTCTACAATCCTTGAGCCGTCAGATAACAAGAATTCAAAGTTCTCAAGGGGCTTCGATTCGTGAAGTGTATTCGTTCCAATATTTTACGGGGCCCTTAGTACTGAGATCTGAGACTCATGCAACCTGCTCTTCGTCTCAAGTGAATAATCAATCATAAAACATCGACGAAGCACGACCTCGCACGTAATTATCCACGAGACAAATGTCAACAGCTCATCAAAATTTGACGTTTTACATTTTAAAGCATGTCCGAGCAGAGTCAAAAAATTTACAAATGTCACGAGTACTATAAGTCAGCCATAGGTCACGCAAGTGATGTAAATCATATATAGCTTTTCCAAGTCTAATTAAGAATTTTCCAAACCTGATCAGAATTTTCCAAACCTATTTCAGAATTTTCCAAACCTATTTCAGAATTTTCCAAACCTATTTCAGAATTTTCCATTTCAATTTCAGAATTTTCCATTTCAATTTCAGAATTTTCCATTTCAATTTCAGAATTCGTCATTTCATAGTCAAAATTTGATGAACTTTTGCGTGGTGATCGCCGCGCTGTGGTTCATCACGAGTGACGAAACCTTAGTCAGTAGGTACCTACCTAAGTCGTCCAACACCGACCTGAGACCCTCTTCTCGTCTTCCTCCTCCGAGCGACAACGAGATGAGCTCGAAACCGAAAGTCATTGACCTGACAATGGGTCATGCAGATCAACAAACAAGGCGCCTGTAATAACAAGTATATTTGCTTATCTCTTCTACTAGGTATGAATTAGTTCCCTAACAAACCTCGTGGCGGACGGATCTTGGACGCATCCTCAGCGATTTTGGAAAAAATGAGCCGTTTTCATGCGTTGAACACCGATAGTGACGATAGTGAACGTGTAGACGATCCCAGCCTGGTTTGTTGGTGGTTGGAAACGGTTTGTTTTTTACTTTATGCCTGCTGTGGAGTTTGTTGGACGATTGTTCCATTTCTATAGAATTATGGAATTACAATACTCGTAGTTTGTGAAATTTTTGTGCAGCCCACTTTTTCTTCATCCCGGTTTCCTACTCATCCGATCGATGATGGTTCAAAACAACTTCATCAGTCTTCAAAACATGACTGCTGCTCATATGGCTTTGACATATGAATTCTGAAATTGAAATGGAAAATTCTGAAATAGGTTTGGAAAATTCTGAAATAGGTTTGGAAAATTCTGAAATAGGTTTGGAAAATTCTGAAATAGGTTTGGAAAATTCTGAAATAGGTTTGGAAAATTCTGAATTAGACTTGGAAAATTCTGAATTAGACTTGGAAAAGCTATAAATCGTTGAACGAAAACGCTCCAATAAGTGTGTACACAACTGACGATTCAGCTTTCGGATCCGTATGAAAAAATTGGTTACATTTTTGTGTATAAACTGCGAGCTACCGCAGCGAAATAGTTTCTCATAATTATTTCCACTGCAGCGGCGCTTATCGAGTTCACTCAGTGCGTGACGTCGCGCCGTTTCGCCCAAGTCAAACTTCTCTCTTTCACTTATTCCACAAGTTGGGATAGCATAATATTTTGAAACAAGTTGAAAACCGCGAATACTTGCCAATGCAGATTATTAAAATTAAAAAAAAACTCAATTTAATTGAATTTGAAATCATTCAAAAATCGTTGGAAATTGGGGAACATATTTTGATTCGTCAAATACTAAAACGCTGTGAACCACGTACAGTGGTTATTATTCCTTCGCTTCAATAATGATTTTAATAAATTATAAAATTTGTTATAGTAATTATTTATAGTAATTTATAGTAATTATGATTTTAATAAATCATAAAATTTGTGATAGTAATTATTCCGAACATGTGTGAACGTTCCCACTGGAAAACAGATTAGCAACTATAAAGAAAAACCCCTTGGCAACTGTCGAAATTTTAATCGTTTTTATTTTTCTTAATTATCTAATTATAAGTTAAATTATTTGTCTAACGATACAGCTTAAGGGAGTGTTTTAAGAGCATTCCATCTACTATAGAAAACTTTTTACAACTCCAAAATCGAGTAAAACCATCTCGCCGAATTTCTCGAAATCTCAAAAAGCTCTCTCAAGAGCTGCTATAATTAGAGAACCATTGAAGCCTAAAATTCATTTATAGAAAAAAAACACAAAATCCATAGAAAATCTATAGCGATTATGTCGAAGGATTGAGCCATTGTCAGACAGAGATTGATGTTTGGCGCAAATTTTAAAATCTAGCAATTAACGTTTTCACGATTTTCGATATTCGGATTTTACATTCCTTGAAACGTGAAACATCAAATTTTGAGGGGGTTTAGAATTTTTTTGGCCAATTACAACGGTTTATTATAATAAACCAAAAATATAATTACAAACTCCAAATTTTAATTATGACATATAACCAAGCATTATGACTCACCATCACGTTTACCCCGTAATGACTCAATAATGACGAATCTGCAGTAAGAACGAACCCCAATAACCGGCCAACAATTTGTCAACAACTCCGGCGAAGTTTAGAACCGATCGAGCTAACATAAGGTTTAGCTTCTTAGCGTGCTTTTACGACTCCGCAGAGCAGAATGTCGATCTGGGTCATGTTTGACGGCCTGGCCTGATTGAGCTGCTGATGGGCTCGATCAGCTAAGCAAGCATTGTCATCGCAAGGAAAAACTAGAACGAGTTCTCCTTTCAAATAGGGCGAAGTGGGTTGGCGGTTTTTCACTGCAGATGACGTGAGTTGGAATACTTTTAGGCCCTGACAGACGAGCGACCTGGGTTGCGCGACCTGGGTGGCGCGACCTAATCATCCAATCCATTCAATTGTGGAAGGCACACCGGGTGTAGCGACGTACCGGCGACTTCTTAAGTCGGGCGACCCGGTCGACCATTCGCGACTTGAGGGCGATCCGGTGGGTGGCGCCACCTGCTTGACCATGCTTGTCTTATCAGTCGGTCACACGTGGTCTTGCGACGCGGTCACCTCTCGCCTTTCAAACATGGAATCGCTAGATGTCGATGCGTTTCTTCCATATTTCAACTGGGCGGGGAACCGTGGGTAACGCGACCCAGGTCGCGAGTCGAGTCGCATCAATCTGGGTGTCTCGACCTGGGTTGCGCCACCCAGGTCGCCTTGTCTGTCAGAGCCCATAGTATTGAAATTCGTGAACGTTCATTGAAGAGAGAATCCCTCAAGAGTGACTATCATGAGTTCGGGTCTCCGAACGCTGCTACCATAAATCGATTATTATTGTGTTTGTAATAACTGGAATAAAACAAATGCAAAATTGGAATATAACAAAATAACTTGTGTAATAAATTGCTTGGCTAGTTTTAAAACGCTGCCAATAAATGGACCAAAATTGTCCATAAATGGACAATAAATGGAGGATTGTTATTTACGGGTCATTTTTAAACCAGGAGCTATTTCCTTTGTATACCAGTCTTGTGAAATGACACGCGCTATACTTATCATCTTGAATTTTTAGCGAAAACATTGTCGTGAACGTTTAAAATAAACTGAAGCCTGAACAATGAGAGATTTTTCCAATAGTGATGAAACTACGCAATACCCGTTTTTTATGCGATCTTAAATACCTTATTTACCAAATTGAGAACGAACGTAGCGTGGCCACAGAAAGGAAGAAATTGAATTGACGTTATTTTTTCGTCTCGCCAACCCAAGAATAAAATTATTTATGACTTCGTTGAGGTTGCATCGAGAGAGAAGGAAGTTATTTGGTTACGGTGGTATATATGGCAGACGTGTCTTTGATAAACAGCTGCTATAGCCAAGGTAGATAGATTGAGGCTGATCTATCTACCTTGTGCTATAGCTCGGCTCTGCAAACATTAAATCGTCATCTTACCTCGATTTAGTTATCCCTCCCCAACTCCGACTTGGGGAATAATTCGTTTGTACAGTTGTAATTATACGCTCAAAACTTCTGATATTTGTGCTGGGATTTTCATATCTAGAAGAAGACCGTCCTTCGTAGAAGATCTTACTTTAGCCATTTTAATATCGAAACTCTGTTTTTGAAAAAACACATTTTTACTTCCATGTAAATGGAAGAATTGTCTGATAAGTCGAATTCGAAACGGAGGTGAATTTAGAGGATATTAGTTTGTGGTCAAAAAGTGACAATAATCGTAATATCTCCGTGGACAGTTAATTTTCAAACAATGTTCTCCCTCTGAATGAGCAGAATTATCCTTCCGGAATTTGGATAACTTACAGTACTTCCAGGGTATAACGGATCACAGTTTTTTATGTTTTTATTTTTACAGGCTACAGTTTACAGGCTACCGTTTGAGATCTTATAACGTTAGTTATGGCGAGCAGACTATGCTTGATTTTTTTATCTATTGGCTCACACAACGTACTTCCACGCAATGAGCATTTTTCACTATTCTGCTAGGGCGTACTTTGTAATTCGATTTTACAGGCCTCAGAAATCAATATATTTCAACGCTCAAGGCCTTGAAATGTTTAGGTAGGCGATCGAATGACGGCTGATTTATATCTCTTGAATCACAAGCCATACTTTCGGGTAATTCGCATATTTGGGAGTTTTCGCTTTCACCGGTGTTTATTCACAGTGGCCGTGGGGAGGAAAACCATACGAATCTACTGGTGACTGTCATAATGACCATGGATTGTGGTCTCCATTAGAAACGTATATGATTTTACAAAGTAACCAATACTCCGCACGGCAACCGTGAAAAAACGCCGGTAAAAGCAAAATCTCCCTAATAATTTTGATTTTCACAGACCGCGGAAATGAATTATTTTTTAATGCTGTGGGACTTGAAAAAAAAACTAGGCGAAAAATTTTAGTTTGGTAATTAAGGGAAATAAAAATTAAGAAAAATAAAAATGATTGAAATGACAAGTGTTGAAATGACAAGTGATGGAGTTTTTCCTTATAGTTACCAAGCGGTTTTTCGGAGGGAACGTTCACAAATGTTCGGAATAATGGATTCCCTTCTTAAATCATTGTTGAAGCGAAGGAATAATAAACCACTGTACAATCACATTTTCAATATTTTATTTTAACGCTTCGTATTTTTATATGAATGACGCCAGATTCATTTTCAGGGCCGGTTATAAATTTTTGGTTTCCTTGCTTTAAAAATTATATTATTAATTATATTATGTTCACATACTCTAGTTCCGCGTTATTTATAATTTATAAGTTTCGTGCATTTTCTATTTTTCGAGTCCCCTGGCTATGTTTTCAATAGCAGTTCTAGTGTACTAGCGGTCTTAGTGTTGGTTTCTTGATTTTTTAATTTTTTATACCTATTACCGAGTCAAACGTGGAAGTACTGTTTATGCGCATTACAGCTTTCCAAGCCAATTTACGATGAAAATTTTGCCGTTGGAACATTTTCATATGTGTATATCATAATACCTTAAGCCATGTTCACAGTCGGAGAAGATTTTGACACACATGATGGGTGAACGTTTTTTGTTTGCTCAGTTTTTTGTTAACCATCCCTAATCACCCAAACGAGTCAGTATGCACGAGTTTCTTCAGCACAATAAATTCATCTTTTTAGTTTTTCAAGTATAAGAGGGCGGAAGAGTTTTGAAGAGGATGGCGACCGCAGTCGAAACACGTGGATGGGTGGCAACTTCGAGTACCATTGTGGGAAGTCTTGACACACTCGCCACCTGTTGGACGTCCTCTTTAGGCTTACAATAAACGGCGCCGAATCATCTTTTAAATGCAGAGCGCTAAGGTTTTGAAAAGAAATTGGCAGCAACGTTTCCTAATAGGGGAATATTGACATATTAGCATATTGGCAGTAAAACTCGAGTTATTTTCCACCTCGAGTTCATTCGCCAGAGAAATGACAATTTAGGTAAATAAATTTAACCTTACAAAATAAAGGGCATTGATTTTTAGAACGAAATTTTGAAATCCTCTCTCTTCCGAGATAGAAGAAAGAAATTATAAAACATTAGAACTGCTCGTGAAAAAAACTTCTAGAAATGTTTAAAACATGTCCATTTTTTGAACCTATATTGAGTCTAGAATCTAGTCATATTTTGAATATCTATAGTCATATTTTGAGAAACTGGGACTAGGAATCAAATTTTGATCATAGAGTCGTTAAATAGAGACAACTTCATCGGCTGAAAAATTCCTATTTTTTTAAGTGAGCCTTCATTAAAGTTTCATTGCACTTTAAAATTTTATGACCCTGTTTCACGCGTTTTTTTCTTTGCCGATTTTCCCCGATAACTTTTGAACCGACAACTTTTACTCAGAGGCGAGAAAGAGCTATCAAAATCCTACAATTTGATATATTTTATTATAAATTTATAATATTATGTTCCCTTGGAGCTATTAGCGCTCGAAGAAAACTCACAACACGTTTTTACATAAAACAATATTATGTTTATCTCGAAACAAAAAATAATCCGTGTCTTTTTTTATCTTTAATCGATTCTAAATTAAATTTTCTCCATTTTTTACACAGAACCTTTTATTTCAAATTCGCAAACGTGACGAAAAAATTCAAAGGTGAAAACGTCAAAAGTATGAAAATTGGAAAAATTCAAAAAATATTATTAATCGTTCGAATTCGATTGGTTTTACTTTAGATTCGAATTCTACGTCTAATTTCCTGTAGGAATCATTAACTAACTAAAATTGAACAGTACTCTGTAAGTATTTGCAACGAATTTTCAAAGTTGAAAAATATACAAGCAGTGTATACTAAAAATATTAAAAACTAATACTTGTCGTCAAATTTCCGTTGTTTTGACATCAAATTCGGATTCAGCGTTAAATTTTCTATTAGAATAGCTTTCAAATTCGCTTGAAAACGAACATTTAATTTTTTACCCTTACCGCTGCCAACGAAGCGGTAAAAAACGATTTACGGAAAATAATTTCTCTGGCGCTGTTTTAACATTTTTCACCAAATTTTTTGCTATGTACGTGTGTAAGGCGTTCAAATGAAGATTCCTGCATAATAAAATAATTGATTCACGTAAATTATGACCCCGCAAATCGCGGCTAAAGTCCATTTTTCGAGCTTTCAAAAACCGATTTTTTTGGACCGTTTGCAGATTTTTCCGAGAAATAAAAAAAATCACAAAAATACATCTCGGTAAGACACAACTTCCCTAAAAATTTCAGATTTTTAACATTATCGAGAGTGGAGTAAAAATTCGTTAACCGATCGGTTCAAAAAAATCGCAGGGGTACCCCTTGAGATTTTCGTGAAAAATTTTTTGATTTGGATTTCGCTCAAATTCAGCATAATAATAGTTGATGATGTGTATATCAATAATATATGATCCATACTTAGTTTCTTTCGCACTAAATTGATGAAAATAATGTTTAAAGATGACAAATGTGATGTTTTCACGTAACTAGCAATATTGTGGAATACCGCTTGAACGGTTGAAAAATGGATAGGTACATTACATGGGGAAAATGTGGACAGTTAAATTACCTATCTTTTGGTATATCCAAACATCTGAATTGACGACTTTTTGTTAAAGTTATCCACTGTGCAGGTTACAAATCTTGGTAAAGTTCAAAGTTGGACATGTTATCTTAGCTAAAACTCTGCGCAAGTTGAAACTACAATATTTTCTGCAGGTTGAGGGGGAGAATAACGAGACGACCTCTTCTCCATTTTTTCCTTTTTATTACGCCGAGTACTTTCGCCCGTTCGGGCTTCTTCAGGGCATTATAGGACCAATGGTACCTATGCCATGGTCCCATAATGCCCTGAAGAAGCCCGAGCGGGCGAAAGTACTCGGCGTAATAAAAAGGAAAAAATGGAGAAGAGGTAGCCTCGTTATTCTCCCCCTCAACCTGCAGAAAGATAGATTACACGTCTCTATACAGATATCAACTATTATATAGCAGTGAAAAGAACAACACTCCACCGATATGTAAGGCACGGCATGAGGGGCGGAGCCCCTCCAATGGTCCGATCAGGGGGCGCGTGGGGCGAAGCCCCCCTTAAAAGATTGGGCGGCGGAGCCGCCAAGGGCGCTCATCTCCTAGTTTAATAATAAACAGATATCAGTATTAATTCTCGTGGAACAGCAAATATTTCAAATTCCCTCTATAAAATAACAAAGAGTAATCAAATCGACTCACCCGTTAATGGAGTTGGTCGATAGCGGGACGCTATCGGTGAATATTGAATCGCGGGAGATGTCGTCGGCCATTGCGACTTTGAGCTGGTGGCCGAACGAGGCCAAATCTTCGCGGAACACCTCGGATGCGGGCGTAAGGGCGCCTGACGTCGGCGGCGGAACGGGCGTCGATAGCGGCAGCGGCGTCGACTCTTCGGCCGTCGGCGGCTCCTCGGCGTAAATGTACAAATACGCGAACGCGAGGTAAATGATCGAAACAATGAAGGACGGGATAGGAATGGCTATCGCGTAAACGAGATTCATGTATACCTGCCACATGTCCAGGTCGGTTATGACGAGGCTCGGCTCGATCTGGGATCTGTAGCAGGAGAAATTCGCTCCGAGAAAAGCGTGCGCTTTGAGCCAGATCGAGCAGTTGAGCATGGGAGGGTACCCGCAGCCTTTCACGTTGGGGAATAGCCGCGCTTTAAAGTAATACCATTCTGACCCGTTAGGCGCCAGGCCGTGCTCCGGGACTTGCGATAGCTCGTCGGCGCCGATGATTTCGTCGTCGGCGCTCGCTATCTCCGGCGGTATTCGGTTGTAGGCGTCGTCGTCGTAGTCGTAGTCTCGTATCGCGCGCGGTACGCGACCGCCGCGTAAGGCTCTAGCCACCCGCGTCAACATCGAGGCGGCGACGTTCGTCGTCTTTCTCGACGGAGGTGATTTATAACTCGCTGCTCCGGACAGTATCCCGCCAGTCTCGTCCTCGACTGCACCGGACCGTTTCACCCTGTTCGTCTTCCGCGGAGCGGACAACTCTGTCGAACTTTCCACGACGTCGGATTCGGCGGACGACTCGGCTAAACGATAGTGGACTCGAATCTGCGTACACTCGTACACATCTTTCGTACACCCTTCCTTGCACGACGTCCACGAACAATTCGACATTCCGCGGTTATGCAATATATCTGTCGTCTCGCAGAAAGCTGGCGTCTCGTCGAACTCCATGAAAATCGTCGTAAAGGCCGGCTCGATTACGAACGGGACGAGAAACAGGAAGGCGAACAGGGAGAAAGTGGCGAGCAGGATGAAACTGGCGGTTATGTAGAAGAGCAATTTCTCGCGGGTTGTCTGCTCGGGCTGTTCGGCCATTGTTCCAGCGGCCGCGTTACCTGGCAACCATCTCCATTACCTGCAACATCTGCACCATAGCAGCCAAAAGGCGCCCGTCAGTCGGTCGTATTTTACCTCAGGTAGGCGCTTACTTATACAATCAGGCAAACTCAAAAAGGCATTCGAACGATCCCATTCATCCAGCGAGTCAGACAGAGAGGGAGCGAGAGAGACCAGATAAATTTATAGAGGATCAAATTGTTACGAAAGGCCGAATTCGATTTGATCAAAAGAAGTAGAGCAGTGAAATTGAATAATGTCATTATTGGAAATACTCCGAATTATTACTATATTTACCTATTAATTTATTTTTATGATAATAATTAATATGGTTTTTAGTGGAAGCCTATTGTAATCATGAAGCAAATCATCGTATCAATCATTCCAAATATCAACACCTACACAATTAACTATTGTTATCAAAAGAATGAATATCACATTGATGTAGCAATACCGAACGACACCAAAGGAAAGGGTGACACCATCGAAAGCGAGGAAACACAATCTGGATACAAAGAATACGACAACCAAGCAACGGAGCTGCTGATGTAAAAAACGCCACATACCAATTGAAATCTAGAGCTCTTCAAATGTTTTACAAATCGCATTAAAAAATAGAAATTACTTAATTTAAAAACAAAATTAAAAACCATTTATCAAATATTATAACATTCGGAAAAAAGTTTTATTGTGCTCGCCAAGGTTGCGTTATATAGCAAAAAAATTAGTTATAACTCAGCGGGGCATCAGTTACATCACTTTTCTGAAACACCTCCCGGTTTTCTTTTCATATTCTATTATTTAAATACTTCCACTCGGCTGCGATAGCTCTCTCTTAGAACGATCGACCGATCCGGTCGAGCCGTTCATAATTGATAAATATCGCCCTACCAGAGCCCTCCAATTTCAGGCCTGACTGAGCCGAAAACCAGTTGGCGAAAAGAGGCCTCGTTTCTTTCGTTATTTATACCGCCATAGAGGAAAATTGAGGGTTCGAGTTATTCGATACAGAAATAGCATATAAAAAACGCAGGTGAGATGAAATATTTATATAATTTATATTTATATCTCATGAGTGGAGCGAGTGAAACGATAAAAATTATTTTTTGACGTTTTCGTCAATTAAATTGAAATTCCTGAACCGGTGAAATCGCACTTTTTTTATTTTCGACCAAGATTTTTCGTGAGGAAGGATTATGTCAAAATTTGACCTTTTTCGAAACCACGTTTCTCCTCAGTTGATGGCAATTTTCTCGAAAAATTCTCACTACGATTTCCATTCCATATCTTGGGGCAAGGTTATCGAATTTTGATTATATGGGACGTTATACAACAAAACTCGTCGTGTGGAAAAATCTTCTTTTTTATTAGGCCTTCATTCAAGTTTTATTGCGCGTTAAAATTTAATGACCCGGATATTGTCGCGTTTTTTGCCTGTTTTTTGTGAATGACTTTTGAACCGACCACTTTTACATAGGTATATTACTCAGAGGCGAGAAGTTGTCGTCAAATTTCCGTTGTTTTGACATCAAATTCGGATTCAGCGTTAAATTTCCTATAAGAATAGCTTTCAAATTCGCTTGAAAACGAACATTTAATTTTTTACCCTTACCGCTGCCAACGGAGCGGTAAAAACCTCGATTTACGGAAAATAAGTTCTCTGGCGCTGTTTTAATATTTTTCACCAAATTTTTTGCTATGTACGTGTGTAAGGCGTTCAAATGAAGATTCCTGCATAATAAAATAATCGATTCACATAAATTATGACCCCGAAAATCACGGCTAAAGTCCAATTTTCGAGCTTTCAAAAACCGATTTTTTTGGACCATTTGCAGATTTTTCCGAGAAATAAAAAAAATCACAAAAATACATATTGGTAAGACACAACTTTCCTAAAAATTTCAGATTTTTAACATTATCGAGAGTGGAGTAAAAATTCGATAACTGATCGGTTCAAAAAAATCGCAGGGGAACCCCCTTGCATTTTTCGCGAAAAATTTTTTGCAATCGATTTCGCTCAAATTCAGCATAATGTTATCATATCTTATCATATCTTATCATATCTTATCATATCTTATCATATCTTATCATATCTTATCATATCTTATCATATCTTATCATATCTTATCATATCTTATCATATCTTATCATATCTTATCATATCTTATCATATCTTATCATATCTTATCATATCTTATCATATCTTATCATATCTTATCATATCTTATCATATCTTATCATATCTTATCATATCTTATCATATCTTATCATATCTTATCATATCATATTATATTATATTGTTATATTATTACGATATTATTATTATCTCCTTGTCTCCAAATAACACCTATTCATCTATCCTCTCCGTTGAACTCGATGTATTATACAATTATTAGTGACTTTATGCAGGGTGCACTGAACAGCCTCTTGTCCTTCGCTACCGCCTATCGTCCAACGAACAAGCCTTTGCCTTGAGCGCTTTCACGTGTCGTCTGAATAATTCACTCTAACGCTAACACCGGAACCTCGCAGAGCCCTCGGATTTTCAGTCTCGAGCGAGCAAAGGAACAAAGGAGGGAGGACTGGTTCACTAATTTACTTATATAGTTCACCGGGGTCAAAAAGCCGAGGGTAACGTTCCGGTCCCTCTGCCATTAATTAAGCTAGTTAAAACTTTGCGGTTTACCTATCCCCGCCCTTCGGCCGTTTTTGCTATAGTTCTCACGAATATTTGTTTTCAGATAATTCCTTTCAGTGAACCTAATTGTTTGCATTACCTTGAGCACCATCAATTTCTCATCGGGCAAAAACGGCGAGGGTTCAGTTTTAAAGTCATTCTACACCATTGGTTATTATTATTATTATTATTTTATTATTATTATTATTTTATTATTATTATTATTATTATTATTTTATTATTATTATTATTATTTTATTATTATTATTATTTTATTATTATTATTATTTTATTATTATTATTATTTTATTATTATTATTATTATTATTATTAAATTGCCAGTTGAGCTCAGATCCGTTGGTAGGAACGCATCCGATGCGTTTGCGTCTGCGTCCAATACAACGTCCATCTCGATATTTCGGCTGCTAATCAGAAGCGAACGCATCAACGCAAATGATGAATGATGAAGATAAATACGATTTGAATGGGAATTATGGGAGTTACCGAAAGTACACAAGCGAATCGGAAAAGGTTGCCCACTTTCGAATTTATTGCAACTTTCGCTATTGATGGCGCGATTGATTCACGTGGTATCAAAAACTATAGCGCGGAGTATTTTTATTTCTACGCAAAGCAATGGCAAAAGAAAGGAGGATTGGAAAAATCATCGAAATCAGACACCAATTCCACAATAAACTGTTATTTCGTCTTTTTTCAGTTTGCTTTTTGCGCTTTTTTACCCAATTAGGGCTTATTAATTTTTGAAAACCAGAAACCCACCATTTTCGTCGGATTACAGTCGACATTCGCGGTTTGGGGAATATTTCGTGAAAATGTTCATGATTCAATTTCGTTCAAATTTGATATATATTGTTAGTTGATGATGTGAACAAACATATGGGACGAACATGATTTCTACAGCGCAGTCATTATAATGGGGTATATATTTTTTCCACCATCTTCGTTCCGAATTCGAGTTCAGGACGAGCACTTTGTAAACATTGATGTAAACAGAGTTCAACTTGAATTATCCATTCGCTTCATTGGTGCCACGGGAGGTTTACGATTTTCTGCTCTTCGGCCGATCAGATTTAGGTTTAGCAGTCGGAGATAGCAAAACAGGATCTGGCCGAGATGAACGGGCGAGTCGGTTTACGACTGCTGGTGCCAGTTTGACGATTTATCGCCCACTGGAACCTCGTGTAAACGTTTTATGGCTTACTTTTCGGAGACATCGAGGACGACAGTATTGAATGAAGAATGAACTTTGTTTCGAGCAGATTGAATTGATATAGATCGCACGAAAATTCAAGGGGAATAGAATTCAGAAAATTTAGGTATTTTTGCAGTCAAGTAATCGTAGATCAGTTAATTACAGTCAAGTTAAATCAGTTTTAATAATTGAGTTAAGTTACTTCCGTGTATTTATGGCTCTTCAATTATTTTAGTTTAACAATCAGAGGGATTTTTGTATTATTCTCTTATTTTTGCGTTTCATAGTTTGTGAATCTCCTTTTTTCATACTGGGATAATATTAAAATGTAAAAAACAACACTTACATCCTGGTCAAAAATTTACAGAAGAAATAATAGGGTAGTTAATCCTAGTGTATACACAACTTTCATATACTATAACAATATGAAATAAAAATATAATAATTATTCTTCTAAAAAGGTAATTAAGTTATATATCAAAAATATGTTTATTTTCATTTGTACTTTTTATTATAATAACATGGCAAGACTCCCAACTAGGCGACTTATGTCGGTCGTACGATCGAGAGGCACAGCTAGGAGCGAGAGCTATGGTTCTACAAAGCCCTGAAGCCAGGAGGACGAAAGTGCTCGGCAGAAATAAAAGAAACGGAGAAGTTGCCTAGTATTTCTCCCTCGACCCACCTACAGGTGTTTTGAAGTTGATAGGTTATAAAAAAAATTCGATTTTTAGCCACATCTGGTGATTAAAAAATAGATTTGTATTATTTAATTTATTTTTATGGTTATTGATTTTGTTCTCTTATGTTAAATGAGGGTGGTCTAAAATTATTTAACAGGCTTAAGATTCGTCGAATTCGATTTACGTTACGATTCAATTAGACTGAATGTCCACTTAGATGAGAAACAGTCGCTGTAAAAAGTACAGCTACAGCAAAACAGGGGCTATTATGTTTTTTCGCGTAGCTGGAGCATTTTTATCTGCATTATTATTCTCTCGGTAGCTCGAAACGGCTGCGGAACTCGCGGGCTAATTGTTGAGCTGTTCTACGCTATTCTAACGAGAAATTCAACATAGTTCAAATCCCGGAGGAAGAAAAAATGTTCCCAGCAATGCTGAGGTGTTAGCATCATTGGCGTTAAAAATTCTGACAGGTAATCTGTCGTAAAAATATTAAAATGAGCCAAAAAAAAAAAAAAAAACAAAAAAAACGAAGATTTATTACAAATGAATAAATTTTCAGAACTTATTGTTTCCCCAGTGAATGTGAAATAATAGCCTTACCTCAACTGCGTATTACACAAAATACTTCCGAGACATAATCGCTCGAAGATTTTTTTCTATTTTTGTTGTTTTTACTTCTTTGAAGTACTATACGTTGCAAATTATGTCTGTATTGAGTCAAAGTACTTACTGTGTGCCAACTGAAAAAATTTGAAAGAAAATTAAAATTAGTTACGGTCACTAGAAATGACTTATCAAAACATTTGAACAGCTCTATTTTCAGTATTTCATCCCATTACCACATCTTACGAGACATCGACCATGAAATCCATGCAAGGAAGGAAAAACATTCTAAGACACGATTCTGCTCGTTGCAAAACACTCGATTTGTCGGTGCGAAGGTCGTAGCCAGCAGCTGTTGCCAGAAGTAATAAATACAGAGACAGTATCGATTCGAAGGCTCAGTCAACGCACGCTTGAACACACCAAGACATCAACACAAAATTGCAAAGACGGCAAATACAGTAGGCGCTAAGCAATCCATCGGAATCACATTAAGGGAAATGCAAATAGGTAACAGGCTCTAGAACATGATAAAAAGCGAAATTAAAAAAAAAATTTTACAGCTTTACGTTGGTTATCAGAATAGATTCCGAATACACCTTTTTCCGAAAAGCGTCGAAAAATACGAATTTTCTCCCCCTCAAACCCCCTCCAAAAAAAAAAGGTTAATTTGACGCAGCAACTTGGTTGAAGAAGTGAGTCAGAACACATTGATTTTTGTTGAAAATTTCAAGAATTTAGCTAATATAGTTTGACAGCGGGAGGACAGAGTTTTAAATAACAGACCATTAATTGTAATTGTCAAAAAATGTTATTCGATATTAAAACTCTGCATGATTTGAAACGTAAAAACTCAAATTTTGAAGGGACGGGATGTATTTTTTCTCGGACGATTACCGATGGTTTATTATTGAATAATAATAATTATTTAAACTTTTTTATTGAGCTGATAGACCAAAATATCACATACTAATTTCCCAAATTCTAATGTATCAGGATTTTGGTTTATTATTCAATAATAAACCATTGTAATCGCCCAAGAAAAAAAATTTTATAACCCCCCCTCAAAATTTGATGTTTCACGTTTCAAGGCATGTAGAATCCGAATATCCAATAAAAAAAATTCTGTCTGTCCGCCGTACGCCGTACGCCGTACGCCGTACGCCGTACGCCGTACGCCGTCAACACTTTTCCGGCCAAACTGTAAGAGCTAAAATTTGAAATTTTCACCAAAAATCAATCTCGGTCCTACGACGGCCCAATTCTTGAACCAACTTGCTAGCTCAATTTTAAGGGTATTTTTGGGGGGTTTTGAGGGGGAGAAAATTCATATTTTCCTAGGTTTTTCAGAAAAATGTGTACGTGGTATCAAATTCTATAGTTTTTTGGACGCTGAATCGAATGAGACCATCGCCGGGTCGGTAGCTTTATTGGTTCTCGAGTTATCGCAGCTTTTGTGCCGAATTTGGAGATTTTCAGAAATTTGGCATTAGGGTATAACTCGAGAGTTCTTGGAGCTATAAAAATCGTTCTATACTCATTGGAATGGTCGTGGAACGCTCTCTCCAGCTGTACCGTTAGGCAAAAAATTTAGTTTTTAATTAGGAAATTATGAAAAATAAAAATGAATAAAATTACAATAGTTGCTAAGGAGTTTTCCCCTATAGTTACAATCTGTTTTTCGGTGGGATTGTTCCGAAATGTTCGAAATAATTACTATCACAAATGGATAGTCTTTCTAAATCAATATTGAAGCGAAGGAATAATAAACCACTGTACAATCATTTGCAGCGTTTTTAAAAAGAATTTTCTTTGAAAGCAAGTCGATTACATTGTTACAGATTATTATGTGAACTCTAGCGTACAATATCTATCTTCAGGTAGCACTAGGGCGAATTGGGTTACGTCGGTTGATACACCTGGGATAATATCAGATGAGGAGAAGGGGAGAGCTAGTAGAAAAGGAGTGGCTTGTGAGGGGTTCTCCTGGCGTGACCTTTAAGTGACGAGGTCAACTATAGACCCTGACGACCCGGGTCAAATTACCGTCAGGGCTTTGGTACAAAAATTCGCTAAGTTGGTTACCAAGATTTCGGAAAAGCGAGATCATTTCAATATTGGTCGATTGAAAATTTAATAAGCGCAAACAATTAAAAATTCACCGAGTTTAAAATTTCACGCTCTAAAACACTTATGCGAATATATCGACAACGAAAATTGTATGCCACTTTTCTGAAGGAATTCTTCGGGATGTATTTAATTTCCATTATTCGTCATTTGGGTTCAATTACGACGAGTCGTTTAAATTTTCGCATGTTTTTTAAAAACTTGCGGTCGAGCGAAAATTCATATTTTTTAGTATAGTACTCGTATCTCGAATAATCGAAATCAAAAGACCTTATCCAAAACCCAAATTAGGATCAAATTCAAAAGCCGATTGGGTAGATAAATGAAGTGAAAATAGAGAATCTGTTGTGAATTCAAAAGATACAAAATTATTATAGATACAAAATTGATATTTTCCAAAAATAAAATTGATTGTATTTGAATTGAATAGCACTACGCGGGCGGATAAGTCGATTATACTAACGACGATTGATTATATAATTCAGTGGTTATTAATTCATTGGTCGTTTTTTTTTTAAATTACGTTCATTTTGAGGAGACTTTAGAATGCTTTATTATTGAGAGATAAACAAAAGAAGATTGTTTCGTCTCCTGAAGTCGCTCAAATGGGTGAAAGTGATCGGCCAGAAAATAAAAATATGGAGAATCGCCTGATTTTTCTCACCTCGAAACCACGATCTAAAATATTTTTTCCATTTACAGGATAAAGGGCCTTCTCTATCGAAAGGTGTTGAAGTCAACTCAAAACTACCGTAAAGAGATTTTATTAAACCGTAACAGGTGAATTGAAGGTTCGCCCAAGTATCAGAAGGTTTTGAGAGCCGCATTGAATAAACGCAAAATCGATACGGGACCGTTTCGAAGGAAGGGGGCTCTGCCCCTAGGTCGTTATCGTAAACGCAGGCACGCGATTTCCCCGAAGTTGAGTGACCACCAAAGAATAAAAAAAAAATAAAATAAAAACACGCAAACGAACGGCGTCAGGCGAAGAAAAGGGGCCGAAGGGGGTGCATGCGAATTTTAAAATTTGAATAATTGGGGGTTCGATTCGATTGCGCCCTGACAGGAAACGGGTGCTTTTGGATCTGTAACAGCAGTAAAGAAATCAGGCGGGTCTGGAAAATTGCAATGTTGCCAGCTCTCGTTCGCAACTGTTCCCCAGATTTTGGTTTAATAATAAACCAATTAATAATAATTATAATAATAATAAATTAATAATAAAAGGAATAATAAACCATTGTAATCGCCCAAGAAAAAAAATTTTATAACCCCCCTCAAAATTTGATGTTTTACGTTTCAAGGCATGTAGAATCCGAATATCCAATAAAAAAAATTCTGTCTGTCCGCCGTACGCCGTACGCCGTCAACACTTTTCCGGCCAAACCATAAGAGCTAAATTCTTGAAATTTTCACCAAAAATCAATCTCGGTCCTACGACGGCCCAATTCTTGAACCAACTTGCTAGCTCAATTTAAAGGGTATTTTTGGGGGGTTTTGAGGGGGAGAAAATTCATATTTTCCAGGGGTTTTCAGAAAAATGTGTACGTGGTATCAAATTATATAGATTTTTGGACGCTGAATCGAATGAGACCATTGCGGGGTCGATAGCTTCATTGGTTCTCGAGTTATCACAGCTTTTGTGTCGAATTTGGGAGATTTTCTGAAATTTGACATGAGAGTATAGCTCGAGAGTTCTTGGAGCTATAAAAATCGTTCTATACTCATTGGAATGGTCGTCGAACACTCTCTCCAGCTGTAGGGTAAGGCAAAAAATTTAGTTTTTAATTAGGAAATGAAGAAAAATAAAATTGATTAAAATTACAATAGTTGCTACGGAATTTGCCCCAATAGTTACCAATCTGTTCTTCGGTGGGAACCTCACAAATGTTCGGAATACATTACTATCACAAATGGATAGTCTTTCTAAATCAATATTGAAGCAAAGGAATAATAAACCACTGTGCAATCATTTGCAGCGTTTTTCAAAGGACGCTCATCAACGGGCGTTCAACGTTGCCACCTTTTGGAGATTTGAGAAATAAACCACGATCTCCCATGATATCTAAGGTTGTTTAGGTAGCAGTAGTTTATAGCCAAATTTAAAGCGCCCAAAGACTTGATCCTAGAGGATAGTAATATTGCTTTAGTTGTGGAAGAGCTAAGGGCTATTGAACAGCTTTCAAACGGCTCAAAGCCAGAGGAAATGAACCCTTCAGAAATATTGGTCAAAATAAAAGTGAAATTTAAGATATTCAAAGTCGGTTAATTAAATGATGAACAAACAAAAACAAAACCCGTTGTTTCCGCATGGAATGAAAGACAACCATTTCCTAGTATATATCCTAGTATTTCCTAGCCCTACGACTTCACATTTCACATTCGACAAGAACCGTTCCAACTATTTCGGAATTTTGAATTAATTTCTTTCGTTAAAGTAATGAAGAATGACAGATTGGTAAATATAAGGGAAAACAACTATTGGTGATTTTAATAATTTTAATTTCCCTTAGTTTTCAAATTAAAAGCAAAAATTTTCCATCCATTTTTAAATCATTTTTATTTTTCTTAATCTTCAAAATAAACGTTAAATATTTCGCCTAACAGTACAGTTGAAGAGTGTTTGGCGAGCATTCCAACGAGTATAGAAGTATTTTTATAGCTCTGGAAGTTCTCGAGTTATACCCTCATGTCAAATTTCTGAAAATCTCCCAAATTTTACACGAAAGATGCGATAACTCGAAAACTAAAAAGCTATCTACCCCGCGATGGTTTCATTCCATTCAGCGTCCAAAAATCTATATACATTGATAGCAAATACGCCTTTTTCTGAAAAACGTTGGTAAACACGAATTTTTCCCCAAAAAACCCCTCAAAAATACCTTTAAAATTGAAGTTAGCGATTTGGTTAACAAATTGTGCCATTTTCAGGCCAAGATTGATTTTTGGGGAAATTTTTTTAAAAAATTAGCAATTAAAGAAATTAGTTTTTACAGGCAGAAAGTAGTTGCCTACGGATAGAATTAATTTTTTTATTGAATATTTGGGTTTTACATGACTTGAAACGTTAAACATTAAATTTTTGGGTGGTGTTAGAAAAAATTATTTCTTGGGCGAATGCTATGGTTTATTATCGAATTATAAACCAAAACCGTTCGAAATAGAAAATTATTTTTGGACAGTAGAAATAATTGAAACGAAATTCAGAAAAATCCTATTTGCGTTTTACTTATTCTGATTTTCGATTCAATTCCGTTCGGCAATGTTTTTCTCTGAAAGAGGCGAAGGAGAAGAATCAATTTAGCAAAGTGAAGACGTTCAACTTAATATTTGACAATACAAAATAATTGCGCTAGAACCTGTTACCATTGAAGACCACAAATTTAAATACCAGCGTCACATTCGAAAAGCCCGTTCGTACGACCAGAATTCACGACAAACAATATTCTGGGCGATTCTCAAAGCCAAGGTCGATTATCAAACGATGTCAAATATTTTCCATGATTATAATTTCACTACAGACGACCCCTCAACTTTTAGGTTTGATTGGAAGATGATGACAAATAATTTTGAAAAAGCTGAGAGCTTAAAGTTTTGTATGTCAAGATTACACCGTCAAAATGGAACGAAGGAAAAATGGAAAATGGAAAAAATGGAACGAGTATCAATAAAATAAAATCGGACAAAACACGCTCAAGTTATGTCGTGGAAGACTGAATTACTGGAATCACTCAAAATGATAAATAATGCTTTTAGACAAGTTCCACTGGAAGCGATTTAAATTTTTGTAAAATGCAGAAAATTATGTTTTCGATTGATCGATTCCCCGGTAAAATTATTGAACTTAGGCATAGAATAGTAAAAGTACCGAAGAAGTGAGCAATTTGGAGTCGAACCTGTAAACTGGTTACAAATTTCGTTTCAAGTTGATCATATTTTATTTGCATTTTTCGGGCCGTACATTTTCCGGCTTATTTATAATAAAAGGCATTTTACTTCAACGTTTACGTTGTCTGTGGTTAAAAAATTATATTTGAACGCTGGGGGACTTTCAGTTGTGATATATATCACAGCTGAATATCGCTTCATTTTTTTTAATTGGTATCACACAGTACTTACTCGTAATACGCATTTTCAGTTATTTTATTTGAGCGCTTTTTTAATTTTCGGGTCTCTTTGCTTTTATTATGGCCATTGACTTTGAGAATCGCTCGTTTTACAACATAAAATCCGTCATGTGCAACATGGAAACACTCGTGGAACACTCAGCACAAGCAGGAAAGTGGAACGACAGAAGCCGAGGAGCAGCCCCTTCGTGCGTCCCCTTGTGAGCCCTCAGTGCGTGGAGGGCCCAAAAATGCAGCGAGAAGAGGGCGCACGAAGACGCAAAGCACGCAAGGCAAACGCAAAGCACGCAACGGCACACGGGGACCGTGTTTACGCACAGGTTTCGACGCGTTGCGAGGCGACGGTTGCGGTTGTGCCGTGTCAAACACTGGAAGCGGCTAGAACCTCACGCACACGGCTCACGCTGACGTCTCATACGCCCTAACGACGGTTTACCGTTGGCGTCCGCTCCATCACTGCTGGCTCTCCCGAGTCAGGTACTCCAACTCCCACTCAGCTCCACCCCCGACTCGCGACGACATTCTGTTCCGCGCCAATATTGTCCGGTGGCTGGACTGTCTGTCTATTTATAGTCACTGGCTCACCCTCCGACCCCACCTTGAAACCATGACCTGTTCAATGGACAGCCATAATAACCTGTCTTGAACCATAAATAACTTATCGATACCGAATATTAAATAACGCTTCGCAGAGGATGAAGTAGGAGAAAAACCTCTAGGTTTGAATTGCATAGAATTGCGGTTGTGGTTTATGATTCAATAACAAAATAAGCACAAGAACTATGGTCAAGACGAAAAAAATCAATATTTATTTTTCGTTTATTATTATTCCGTCACGATTATTTCACTCGCTACCAGTAAAAACGTCTCTTTTTCGGTCCAATCCTCCAACGTGTTTGTATTTCTAATTCAAGACCTCTTGTAAGGCATCATACACGTAGCCAATTGTTTCATCGCGTTGTCGCAAATTTCACCTGTAAAAGGAGAAATTGTGTCGAAATAATTCAGCGCTCTGCTCATTTTGTAAAAGAAATATCACGAAAAAATCGACGACTTACTCGATTTTCTGAAATTGTTCGGGCATTTCTGCAAAAACAGGAAAAAACACGCGTTATTAGCATTTGGCAAGAATGAGCTATTAATTAAAAGATTAATTAATTAAGTTATTAATTAAAAGATCCACCAGTGTCACATTATTGGTTCAATTTTATTGTCTTGGCTTACGAGTATCGAATTGGACGTGATACACATGAAAAGTGAGTCCACCTTCGACGTAGGGCACATGAGACCAGGCGAATTTGAATTTTCCAAAAAACCTGAAAATGTCGGTGAGGATAAATTGCAGCTCTTTATTATACATCGAGAGTCGTTTATAGAATAAATTACCTCGACAATCGTTGGGGGCGTCTGCCATTACGTCAGCCCATTGGGAAGGAACCAAATTGCGCACTTGCTTCGCCCACGAGTCCTTATTGAACTGTTTTGCTTCGTTCTGAAATAGTAAATACGCGATGTAAATGTTTATATTCAAACACACTGGCACGACGATCGATAATACTGAAATTAAATTCCCTTTCGCTACACTGAATATGAAGGATTATTCGATTTTTGAAAGAATAGAAAAAAGGGAAACCTTGAAAAAAATATTGCTTACCATTATTCCGTCGTTAGTCATCACACAATCGTAAATGCACTGAAAAATAAACGCGATCGGTTAATAAAATCATCGCGAGTTGAGAAATTTCAATCGAATTTGAAGAATCTTACCTCAAAATGTTTGCTCATCGTTCCTTTCTCAGCTAAAATGAGGAAATACGACAGTGTGAGAAATTTGGCGAAATAAAACAGGTATAAGGTAAATCCATTGGAAATTTGTTCTCTGTTTTGGTTTATTATTCAACTAAAACCATCGTAATAGCCCAAGAAAAAAATTATTTCTAACTCCCTTCAAAAATGCGATGCATCACGTTTCAAGGCATGTATAATCCGAATATCCAACAAAGAAAATTCCGTCCGCCATTCCATCACTTTTCTGAGGAAACTATAACATCTGAATTCTTTAAATTTTCACCAAAAATCAATATTGGTCTGATAATGGCTCAAATCTTTAACCAAATCGCTGCCTCAAGTTTGAGGTATTTATGAGAGGTTTTGAGGGGGAGACGATTTACATCAAAAATCGGTGGGCTCTTCGCCAAATAATTTTTGGATTAAAACTGAAGTTACAGTGTTTAATAATTATTTTTCTACCGTCGAGTGGGAATACATTTTCCTGAGGAGCTCGCACCTCGGAATTTTTTTACCACGTCCTTGCAACACGAACAAATAATGCGCAAACACAGATTGGACTGATGATAATAGATACTTTAGGGAAACTCCTTCAAAGGCCACAATTTCCGTCACAAAACCATCGTCTATTTATGAAAAAAAATAATAATAATAAAAATAAACTAGTATCATACCTTCGGTATCGCATTTTTTCATCGTAGCGTTTGTGAATGGTGAAAAATTGTAATTGCAGCATTCTAGCCCGAATACAGTCTGCAATCGAATCGTTTCCTTTTTTAATGGATTTTTATTCAATTCGAATTCAATAAATTATACAATAAATAATTATTAGTATTATTAATACAATGAATAACTAATTATTAGTATTAATAATAATTAATTATTATAAATACTAATTATTGGTTAAATAAATACTAATTATTAGTTAAATAAATACTAATTACCTAATTGGTAAATAATTAATTATTAGTATTAATAATTCGATTTTTATTTTATTCGAATTATTTTATTTGAATAAATTTTTATTCGACCAATAGTCGGCTATAGTCAACCAATATAAGAAAGAATCGCTGTTAGTCGTCCACTCAGCTCCCATAGAACATTAGAATTGAAGACCGATCAACTGTGAATATTCAACTTCGAAAATGTATAGTAATAACAGTCGAGTACAATGTGAGCGTGGAATTTCCATACTTCAACTAACAGCGATTTTTTCCGCAATTAAACAACTCTATTTCGAAAATTATCGGTATTTAAGCTAGGTTCACATGTGTCCGTCTAATGCGTTTCATGCGTATTGCGTCAAGTACGTCAAATGCGTTCGGCCTATTCATTGGCTGTCGAAATTTCGATGTGGGCGTGGTTTCTGCCGCAAATGCAAACGCATCCGATTACTTTCATTAAATATTTTCCGCAATGACGGACGAACGGATCTGCGCTCGGGGCTACGCGCAACTAGCGTCCTCCAGTTGCCTGATAGCGTTATCTTTAATGGCCGATCAACATTTTTCCGTCTTGATGTGCGCTCGTCGCGATTGTGATATGTGATTGTGAATTAATTGGTTGCAATGTCATCATCTACGTTCGCTGATTTCAACAAAATTGTTTTTGAGTTTCCGGAATATTGAGCTCACCAAAAAGTTATTGGAATTAGCTCTTGCAGTCGGCCAAGAAGACGGTAAGAATTTTTTATTTTTAAAATTATATACACCTAATTTGAGATTCGAGTAACTATTTTTTGGCCTCCAATTTACCATGCTATGCTGTTTTAACTACTGGGGCCGGCGTTGAAAAGAATTCGTATTACTATCTCGTCATTTCTCGATATTCCAGGTGAGCTGGTGAAAATGAGATGGACATCAATTAGAGATCTTTTTATGAAAGAAATGAAACGAGAAAAAGGGTTTCTCGTAACACGAATGGAGGCCTAACATCAAGTGAAGTCGCCCTATTTAGCAAGCCTCTCTTTTTTTTTAGAGTCGCTTACCCCAAAAAAACGTGAGTACTTACATTTTTCCCATCCACGAAAGTATTAATTATTTGAGTTTGAATATTGACTAGAGTTTTACAGTTAACTGATTATCTTTTCTGATCATGATTCCATTCTATGGATCTAGTCTGTGTATATCACGGTCCTGTATAGGTAGCTTAATTTACATCGGTCTGTGTATTCATAATTTTTGTTTGTTAATTTTCAATTTGTTTCGTCACTTTAATAAGTATGCAATGCGCATAATGTTCCCCTAATATTTAAGCTGAAGTTGATGATTTATCACCTTTCTAATTTTTTTTCCAGAATCGCTGACGATCAACCCTACTCGTGCTTCAACGAGTTCCTCTCTATCTGCAAAAAAGAGTACCTACCTGGTACCATACATGGTTAAAAAAAATTGCTTTGTAAACTTTGGTTTTTGTCATTATATCATTATGAAACCTCACCTATTGACAATTTAGGTAGGTATAATTGATGAAAAAATAAATTGCTTTGTAAACCTTTTATTTTTGTCATTATTTCATTATTCAACCTCACCTATTGACAATTTACTTATAATTTATTGTATAATATGATGAACTCAGTCCCAGTGGGGTCGAAACCACTAGCCATGAATATAATGTAGGTGAGCGCCTGAAAACAAAATAAAAAAATGAAAATATCCGAATATAGAAATTGACGAGGTGGGTAGGAATTTAATAGCACTGTTTCAATTGAATCGTCAAGTTATATACATTATTATAAATTGATAATATTATTATTTCCATTATTATAAATTGATAATCTATTTACATTATTATAAATAGATAATATTATTATTTACATTATTATAAATTGAAAATACTATTATTTATATTAATATAAAATATTATTTTGAAATACGACTTGAATATGAACACTTACCTACCTTTCTTTAAATTGAAGTTGAAGAAATCAGTGATGGCAATGAAATAGAAAGCACTTCTGAAAACGTTCAGTCAGTCGCTTAGCAATTATCGGATGACGGACAGAGGCAGACGCAAAGCAAAAATATGCTTATGAACTGCCGCATCGCATTGGGCGGAGATTAGATGTCCCCACCACGTTTTGCCGGATTCAACGCAAACGCATGAAAGGCATTTTACGGACACATGTGAACCAAGCTTTAATGCTCATTTGTTTGAGGACCAGGTTCCAGCAATGAGCTTAAGCAGGTTTAAATTTGAATTTAATTGAGGCGGAAAATAACGGCAGAAGATTATTATATGATTTGAAGAGGAATCCTGTTTGTTTTCTAAAAATATGGCATATCTTGTAATTTTATAATTTTTTTCTTTTTTTGGTCTGCTCTAATATGTTCGATATGCTTCTCTTCTACACAAGTTCTCTTAGAGAGGTTGTAGCACTTAATGTATGTTTCAAATTGTGTATTTTCTTTTATATTGTTCAATAAATGCAATTTATATATAAAAAAAATTTCCTCGCTTACTTGCGCATTGGCGATTTTCTCGATGCATGACTGAAATTCCGGCGGAAATCCCTGGAAACACGCAAGTTTTGTTTTTCCGAAGGTCATCAAATTGAAATTTGCATAGAGAGCTGCTAATTTTATGCAACATAAAAATAGGTATATTGTGTTCATGAAAAGCCTCCCCTCTCACAAACCTAAGCATTCAACACTTTTCAGACGAATGTATGAAAGCTAAATTCTTGAAATTTTCACCAACAATCAATCTTGGCCTGACAATGGCTTAACGTTTTAACAAAACCCTATCTACATTTTAAGGGTATTTTTGGAGCATTTTGAAGGATAGCAAAATCACCGTTTTTCCAAGTTTTGTAGAAAAAGGTGTATTTGGACGCTGAATCGAATGAGAGAGACTCTACCGTTGTGCGAAAAATTTAGCGTTTCCTTTGAAAAATTAAGAAAAATAAAAATTATCAAATCGGACACTGTGATCTCTGCACACTAGTGGTTTTTCATTAAAACGTATTTTTCCCCTCTCAAAATCACAAATAGGTTTTCGATAGGTAATTAATTTTTCGAACTTAATTGTTTTTATGACAATTGTGCAACTTACCGCTAAAGAATAACCGAAAACAGTGACGAAGTAAATTATTGCTCCTTTCATTATAACGATTCAAACTTGAAATTGCTGGATGAAAACGATTCGCAGCATCACACAGAGGTCAACTGACATTTTTTTCAACGCGACTCGTATCCAACCAACATGTTTACCAGGTAATGATGGTGCCATTCGCTTCACGGCTTCCTGATTATCGAAGCGAACCGCTGTTTCCGGGAAAATTGCCAACACAGATAGCGCAAAATAGGCACCAAGCGAAAATAGTGTGAATGCTCAAGGACCCATCAATCACAGACATCCTAAGAGCATTGTAGTCCGCAACAAATCATGCGATTGTTTTGAATGTGTTGGCAAAAAAAAAAAAAAAAAAAAAAAAAAAACACGTCATTTAATTGACTGCGAAGTGATCAACAAGGACGTCGGAATCTGGAAGAACTACGAATTGCGCCTCGTGGTTTTTGAAGAAGCAACTAAAAAAAAAACCAGTTGTGTGCATAGATAACGCACAACTTCCATGTTTGAGTCGCTAACAGTTAGGGTAGAGGTACCAGTTACAGACAGGGTACCCAGTGACAGACACCTTCGCCTTCAAAGTTGAATAATAAGAGTTCTAACGGTATTTAGAACCTCCAGTTGCTCCTCACTTCAAGAAAAAATATACAACAACATTTATGTCTCGCGAAGGTAAAAGAAAAGCCGTGACAGCATCATATTATGATAACAGCAAAATTGTCCCTTGAAGGTTAGTGTGTTTGACGGCTCCTGGTTGACAGTTTCCTTAAGGTGAGTGCATCAAGTTTATGTTCATTCTGCATCCAGTTTTCTACTTTTTTACAATTCAATGACTTTCCTAACGTTTTTAGGCCTCGAAAATTCGATTTTCGTGGTAATTTTCTTGATAAAATTGAATTTTAAGGGTTTCTCGTTGGGTGTCTGAAACTGGTTCCAAAATGTATGTCATGACCAGTTACAGACCCCCATGTCTGTAACTGGCTCCTTGTTGGATTTTAGTTTCTTTTCATTTTTTCATTATATTCTTAATTAATTTAAAAAGTGTATTTCGTAACTTTTGTTTCTTTTTTACTATTGTGCCTGAAAACCAATGACAGACATGGGGTGTCTGTAACTGGTCCAAGGGGTGTTCGTAACTGGGGAGGGGTGTCTGTAACTGGTCAAAGGGGTGTTCATCACTGGGTCGTCGAACGATTCCTACCGAAAGTTCTTCAGAAGAGGAGTGGCACTCATCTCAAGAAACGCAAGAAGCTCAAGATATCGCCATTGAAGACATGCACATTGTCATAATCCCGGATGAAACGATCAACATGGAAGATGATGAGGAGCAGCCTGTTCCATCAGTCATGATCCTGAATGAAACGACCAACATAAATAATTATGAAGACCTGCCTGTTCCTGCCCCATCAATCTCTAACGTATCGGCTTCGGACGGGACTAATTTTTTTCCTGATTTAGAGTCAATCGATCCGGACGAAATGCTGCATGAAGAGGAACTGCCTGTTCCATCAGTCTCACCCTCGCCTTTGAACGGGGCTCAATCCTTGACAAAACATGATGAATCGTCAAAAGGTCCAGCGCTGAATGAAGAAAAAACAGAACGAGCGACACCTCAGTTCGTCGTAGCCTATTCTTCAAAGAAAAAGAACGTCAAAGTTCTGTACAAAATCGTTGACGAATTGGCTGAGGGCGAATACATCACACATCTGATGAAACCTTGCAACAGATTCAGAACTGTGTTTGCTGAAGACATTTGTGACGTCAGAATAATTACCGATACTGACATAGCAGAGGAAGTTCTTCAACCTTTGGTTTTTGGCAATAATGAAAGAAGGCGTTACCAGTTTCCACAGCCAATTGTCGTGCAATGGTAAACCGCACAGAACGGAACATTTTTCGCAAAACTATTACGTACCTACTCGAGTTCCTAGGTATTTAAGTCAACAAGACTGAGTTAAAGAGTTACCTGTGATAAGTAATACCTAGTCACCAAAAGACTGTTTAACATGCTGTGATACTTAAATGATTATTATCACAGGGCTGTGTCTTAGTTCAAAAATTTCTAATTACGCGATGTTTAATGGCTAAAAAAAGGTTTTTTGTCAGTATTTTGCAATTTTACGAGTTTATTAAAAAGTTTTGGATTTTTCGAAGACGTGTCTATTACTAGTCCCGAAACCTGTCTGTAATTGGCGATTTCGATTTTTCAGTGTGTCTGTCACTGGGTCAAAAAATGATTTTCCAAGAATTCATATTTTCACAATTAACAACCTTTTTATTGGTAATTTGAAGTATGGAGATTAAAAAGAAGATCCTGGAGTAACTTCAGGTCCATCAACAGCTATTAAATGAACTAGTTATCAGGCTGGAACGGAAAAAGATGAGGAAAATTTTCTTAGACATGTCTATAACTGGTACCTCTACCCTATAACTAATTATAAATTTAAAAAAACCCTATACAAGAAAATCTATTCAACACTTCAATCACTCCAAATTAAAAGCGAAATTGTTTGCCAAACGGTGCAGCTGAAGAGTGTTTGACGACCATTCCAACGAGTATAGAACGATTCTGGTTTACTATTCAATAATAAAACATTGTAATCGCCCAAGAAAAAAAATTTCCAACCCCCCCCCTCGAAATTTGATATTTTAAGTTTAAGTTTAAACTCATGTAGAAACCGGATATACAATAAAAAAAAATTCTGTCTGTCCGCCGTCAACACTTTTCCGGCCAAACTATATTAGCTAAATTCTTGACATTTTCATCAGAAATCAATCTCGGAAAATCGTACTTCAGAAAGGAAAATGAAAGCCAGGCAAAAAATTAGTTCTACAATTTATTTGACTTGCATACATCCAAATTCGTAAAACTAAGGGTGATTACAATTTTTATAAAAGAAAGAAATCTCTCTCATCTACTTACTTGATGAAAACCATTAGAAAACCTCGTGATGAAAAAGATCAAGAAGTAAATTGTTGACATTTTCAAGACCATGTCAAGTAATAGAAATCTGTCCGACACTAAAAACAGCGGTGTCCCTTGTAAATGGTAAACAATAAAATCGTATAGGTACTGGTCGAAATGTTAAATTTACTTTGTCTGGAGTTGAAGCTCTAGCGCAACTAGATTACATGCTTTTGGACGAACAATCGATTGAATGTCAACTGATAGTATGCGCGCACGGGGACAAAATTATGAAAAACATTTGACATGATTGATATTACTTCAACTCAAATAATTGTGGTACATTAACCTAAATTCCCTCAACCTAAAAATATTCCGCTGAAACTTCACTAGTGTTATATTTGGATCAAAATGTTATGAATGTCAGCTTAGAATCGGAGGACAAAACTTGAAACCGAATGAAGACACGGGTTTGGAATAGGTGGAAAAAATTATGCAACGCAATTATTAATCATCCTTGTTATCCGGCGATCGGTCGCCATTTTGCTCGACAGATCTGCTCCTCGATTTCCCCTTGCTGCCTGAACGGTCCCTGAAAAAACAAAGATACAACATTTATGGGACACTGCTTTACAGTTCAACCATTGAACGAAAAGATGGTGTTATTATAAACAGTACTTCCACTTTGAGCATCATCCATCCAGAAAAAATAAAGTAAAAACGCGATAGAGCACATTTTAAAATATTTCTCATTCTGGCAGCTCATACCACAAGCTAATGTGTGCACAATAGTGCAGAACGGACTCATTCACCAGGTTTTGCACAAGTTTCACTCTCACTGGCTCATGAAGCTCTTCTTATCCTTCAACACAGAGAAGGGTATAAACAACTACAGGTACTACACTTGAAGGAGCTCGTCAAAGCTTCGATGGACTGACAAGAAAGCTTCAGACCTGTGTCCAACACCTAAAAACAACTTGAATGTGCTTCTGAAGAGTGCATGAACAGAGCGTGAAATGAACGTTGTATTTGCTCGCTCCTGTACGTACGAGCTTTCCCAAAACAAGAGCCCACCTTTCCAAAATGTGTACCTTTTTATGGCCCACCTTTCCATGAAAAAAAAAATCAGGTGTAATTTGTCAGGGAGATGGAGTGTAATCATTTGTCACTGCCATCCATATCCGTCAATCTTCCGACGACCCTTTTAAGGGCCATAAAAAACATTTGGAAGCGATTAGTGTTTTGCCGAAGCTGCAATATTAGCCTCATCAGTGTCTATTGCCCCTGAACCCCTCAACATGAGACATGTATTCCGTCTACAGCTCATTAATGTCTAACAGAAGCACATTTTTAGCTAGCTTCGCTAGCTTTTTTCACCCTTTTCTGCTAGGCTGGCGTCCCCATACTCGGTACATAAAAGCACTGCAAAAGTCCACCTTAATTAGAAGTCAAATTTTTCCAATTCACTGGACAGCAAATGAATGAAAGACAAATGGATAAAAGACAAGGGCATGCAATGGGATGTTTATGCCCAATTTTTATAAACAAAATCGGAATATGAAGTTATTTGACAAAAAATGACCACATGGTTAGCCAAGTGGAGGGAAGTAATGCTCATGAAGGACGACAACCATCACCGAATATCAACAAGTTCCTGGAACTATTGTTCCTTTTTTGCATTTGGATTCAAGCTGATAAAGCTAATATCGAATTCTATAATGATCATCTTTTTGCACCTCTGCCATTACACGATTCAAATAGATATTTCTATTTGGATTATTCAAAACTATAAGAGTGTGAGTTTGGTGCTACGTGCATCAGAAAAAAACCATTTGTGGACAAACACAGAAGCTTGGTCGTTAAGTGAGAACTCAAACGAGCACATTGTAGACAGGTATGTTCCCCAAAAACCCAAAAACTTTTGTTGGGACTTACGTGCCGTTTCCATTTCTATCATTCGACCGCGATCTTGATCGAGATTTCTTGTTGGAAGATTTCGACCTAATATAAATCCAGTATTACTCAAAAAGTATTTGACTAGGATCGATCAATTTTGAGCACTCAGAGAAGAGGTAGAAGCCAACGATTGAAACTGAGTGATGAATGAGTCTCAGACAAAAAAAAAACTCGATTACAAGTTCATTGACTATCGAAAATGTTTAAATAATTTTCTTCTAAAAAATTACCATCAAATTCAAACAAAAGCTCATTTAATGCGCAGAAACCTCAACCTGGTTATCCCGACCGTCAGATAAAACGAAACCGGTGAATAGAGGTTTGCGTGAAATGGTCAAGAAATATGTTTAAAGAAATGCTTACAAAGAGCGATCCCTTTTGTCGACAGAGCGCGATCTGGATTTGGACAGCTTCTTGCTTGGAGATTTTGAACGGGAACGGGACTTGGACTTGCCGCGGTCGTTCGATCTGTTAACAGAAATCATGGCGATGTTTGAATACATTGAGGTATACATTTTGAAGATCAAAAATGAAAATAGCTTGAGGACTCACTTTGAGCGCGATTTGGATCTAGATCCTGACTTGGCGCGGGATTTAGAGCGGCTGCTCCTGCTTCGTGAGCTGCGGCGACTACGGGATCTGAAACATATGCAGGAGATTGTTGTAAAAATACCGAGATTATCAATTCGTATTGAAATTTCACTGAGTAAAAATTATCAGGAGGATAAAATATGTAGCCTAGTAGTCAGCAGACTGCCAAAGATGCCATAAAATGAGCAGTTTTAGGGAAAATTACTAAATAATTTAATGTTCTAGTATAAAGCGCTATCATGATCATCAGAATAAACTAACCTTGAATGCGAGCGCCTCCTTGACCTGGACCGTGATCTGGAACGAGACCTGGAGCTGGAAGATCGAGAGCGGCGAGAGCGTTTCCTATCCTCGACCAAGTGAATCCTCCTTCCATTCAGCTCAGTGTCGTCAAGTTTCTCAAGGGCGTTCTTCATATCAGAGTGTGAGGCGAATTCTACAACTCTGGTTAGAATTGAACAATATTAGCTAATTATTATGAGATTATGCATTCAACCCTCATTTTCAATTGGACAGTTTTTAAAAATCTTGGGATTTTGCCAAGTTTAATTTGTCATGGAATAATTTCTGTAGATTCTGGTTGAAACAAGAGCCAAATTGACAATAATGAAATCCTTTTAGTTGTACTTCAATTCCAATTTTGGCAAATTCGTTAAGCCTGGCAGTAACGAGTAAGTTTCAAAGTAAGCAAATCTAGCGATAACATCTCCTCTAGGCTCCAGTAGATCACAAATGCACTTACCCTTCATTTCGTCTGTCCTTGTGCGCATCTGCGTACGTCACCTCACCAGCCTGGCGCATGTAATCCTTCAAGTCCTGCATGCAAATGGTGACAGATCAGTTAAAAGCGTAGAAAAACATCGTATTGGAAAGAAACCCAGAGTAAACAGCTTAGTTCTTCAAAGTACAAGGCCCAGAAGTAGAACAATGTCTTTACAGAAAGTGAAATATGTATTTGACAAATTGGTAGTTTTCTGATTTTTTCAAAAATACACAAATCGAACGTGTAACGAACAAATTCAACAAAGGTTAGCCGCAAGCCTTGGGTTAACACAAACAAATCGGCCCGCCAAATAGTTCGCATTGTGGAAATAGGATTTACAAACAATAGGGCGCTCCTTGGAAGCCATTGCTCTATTTACAGACCTATTGTTCGGGCCTGCATCGCCTGTTAATTGAAACCTTTTGACCTAAAATTTGTGGCACCCATTTCTCAAGAATTAGCCACAAAAAGACGTAGGTTTTAAAAAAGTAGACACAGGGTGAATATCTTGCAGCAGCCAAATCCAACTCTCAAAACGGTTGGAAATCGACGTTTATGTATCTAGGTAATCGATGACCATTTGGAGCTTAAGGTATGTATGTACAAAAGAGGAAACTCAGTATTAACACAGAGCGAATAATTATCAAGAGTTATATAAAATAGTTAATAATCTGGATTCAAACGATGGAGTTCAAGTTCAATCAACAATCGCGTTATCATGACCAATTAGTCTCAGGATAATGCTAATTATTAATGAAACCACCCAGTTTATTTTTTAGCTATTCCCCGCTCTTTACACCATCATAAAAGGACCGGAGTCGTGACAAGCTGCATTGGCAATATAGCACATAAAAATATAAGATAACTGCTTCGCTGAAATGATAATTAAGTAGGTAAGTATAAGGAGGCTCAGCTGTGTAATGTAATTATGAGTTTACAGTAGTTGTAAGATACAAGAAGTGTGTATCTCTGAAACCTGATAAAAAAAACTATCCCAAACAGAAACATAGTAACTAGACACCTCCATAATATTGCAGATTTGATCTTTTTGATAACATTAGGGTTCTCCAAGTGATATTCCATTCAAGATGTATTTCATTTGAAGTTCTATTCGTTCATTGTCAGCTAAGATAATAATTGACTATACACAGGTGATCCTCAAATCGCATCAACAAAATACATATTGATATCATATCTTGATACTGCAAACATAAGCGTCACAATTGTGGAAAAATATAATTAGTTGTGGTGAAGGACGAAGAACTGATGTCGAGGAATTGAGCCGCTCGCTCAATTAGCCACGGGTTTTCAATATTCCCTGTGAATACCCAAGACGACGAAGCGGTTTTGAAGAATCTAGGATCGAAATTATTCAACTCTTAGGGCAGTTGTTTGATTTTTCGATCTTCGTGTATCAGGACTTTTCTTTCTCACATCATCGGCTTTTCATTCCATCAACTGTCGGTTTTTCAAGAATTCCATTTGCTACATCAGTGATATTATCAGTTTTCAACTACCTTCCGACAGAACGATTCAACTTCAACGATTCCTGAGATGGTATTCCACATCATCTTCCGATTCAGAACCATGCATTGCTCATTAGTATTCGATCACGTCTCAGGATTTCAAAGATCGACTCCTTGTATAGAGCTAGGCCATCTTCACGCAGTCGTCTTTTGCTCACTTCATCGTATTCAAACAGAAGGGCTTCTTGAGGAGAACAGTCGCAATGAAACAAATCGGATCCTCACATTTATGAGGGCCCACTTAACACAATAATTTGAAAATACTTACAGCCAATTAAATTAAGAAAGCGTGATAAAAGAGAACAATGGTGGATACAGGAACAAAAAAGTACAATATGAAATTCACTTGAGAAATAGTGTTCCAAAAATAAGTGAGAATTAACTTTTTTATATAACCCAATATTATTGTGTGGTTCATTATTACGAGGGCAATCTGAAATAATTTGACGAAAAGGTGATTTCCAGTGAGGTGGTAATTTCATTGGTGGTAAAATCCTACAAAATGCAAGAAAATTTTGAGTTGGATGTAATAGGATTACAACGTATTTCGTGGGACGAGGGTTAAGTTAAAAGGCAATAATAGTGTCCCTATCTCAAATTTAAAATGGTAATGTCGAGATTGTGTAATTCTGCAAAAAATTCATTATTGCTTAGCCAACATTTTCCCAACCTTCATGAGGAATCACCTTCAAAATTACCTCGATTCAAACCATAGCAAAATTCAGCCAGCTAAATCAAGTAAATTCTTCAATTGAGCGTTCAAAAATGGATGGTGTTAACAATTTTTTTTTTTTTTTAATTTTCAAAAATTACATAAGGCTAAGAAAAAACTGAAGAAGCGCCCACAACTTGATCAAAAGAGGGGGTGTTGGAAGGAACAATTCACTGCTGAAAAATGGGCAATGACGTATGAGAAATAATGAACCAACAATACGAATCTATGAGTATTCTACAAAAAATACTGGCCCCGAAATTGGATACGTCCCATAATTAATAATACAAAATACATAACAAAACACATCAATAGAAATCCTCGCAAGCAAAAATATTTAAGAGAACGGGGAATAACAATTGATGAATATTGAAATCAGTTCACAATATTACTTATAAACACTAGAACTGACTTGGTAAGAAAACTTAACTGAAGAATAAAAGAAGCATCATTCGAGGTGCAAACCTTGTAATAACACTAATATAAAACCAGATAATGACTAACATTCATTGACCTTAAACAAAATAAAGAACATCATCTACAGATAGTAAAATATATCTCAGCTAGCGACACAAATTTGAAAAAATTGCTCTCCTACCTTATCAACCACTGAACAGTGTTAACTGATGACATCAGGATCACACCTATTCTACGAAATCGATGATGAGCAGAAAAATCAGGAGTTATTAGAGCGATAATGGACAAGTTCAAAAAAGAACCTTCTAGAATTAATTTATAAGCGGAAAATGGATCAAGTGTCACCAGAGTGACTGAATCTGAGGGTGAGAAGTAAACAAAATTTGATTGGTCAGTTTGGAAGAAGACTTCAAAACAAAAAGATTTTTTTTTTCTTGAGAGTAAATGTGAATTCTCCCCTTGTTTTCCAATCCCTGACGAACAAACAGCAAGGAATATTCTTGGATGCTAACGCGTATCGACAAGTAAAGGAACTTTAATCTTGATAACTTGAGACAGTTCCATCCAACAATAGGAAAACGGTCATTGTTAATCATTTCTTCTTCCAAACCAAGGAATAACCACCCTTGCCTTCAAATGTAAGAATGAACTTTACAGATAGGCAGAAAATTGAAGTTTGTGAAAACCAACATCTTGAGTCTTTTTGTTGAATTTGAGAAAATCTATATCAGTTCTTCGGACCAAGCAAAGAATGACTCAATGAGAAATGGTCAACAGTTGATCATCATACGAAAAGGTGTGAGAATATGAGATTAGCGTAGAGCGATTCAAATTCGACAAAGCTCCCTTTCAAGATTATGAACAAAAGGTTGAGTTCTGTTGGCAGCAGACGCCAAGACAGCTACCCGATATTCTCACGAACGAGCCTTCCAGTTGCCACTCGACATCCTCTTCAACAACCACTTGCGTTGTCTTGTACTGTGGCAAAATGCAACTGTATAGGAAAACCTCTATTCACTTGACCGGCAGGTCAGTCAGAGAACGACTATTTAAATTGAAGGGCAGTTCCTCCAACTGACTCGCCAGTGCTATCGCTTTGATACCAACAAGGTAGTCAGGAGTTGGATCAACTAAGTCCGATTTCAGGAGTTGAAGGATCAACCGCGTCAACTGTTCACAAATCTGAAGGAAACAGCCAACGAAGCTGTCTGCCCAGCATTTGAAAGAACAGCAAACCCAGAAAATTACGGTGGCACTAGATTCTCAGTCAACAACTCTCTTTGACGGGGCAAGTACAAACCGATTGCAGGCTTCCCATTATACTAAGATGATCACTGAAATATCCATTCTATGGCATTGAGAAGGCAAGGGAGAATGGGGGGATGATCCATAGAGATGTTTTGCGTTAAAATTACAAACCGGAGTAATGAAATCCTGATTCATGAGTACACAATAAGGTAACTTGGAATAGCATCAACACGACTGCTGCCACCGTACATTGCAATTGATAATTTTCTTACTTGACGCATTGACTAGAGTAAAGGAAGTAGTAATTTAATATACAAGGAATCGTGAATGGAAATAAAGGAAAATGAGGTTACGATATAGTTTGATTACAAAGACGGGACAGATAATTGTGAATTACCTTCTGCTCGTCTTTTGGAACCACCTCATCTCATCATGGCGTGAACGAGACCGATATCACCAAGTCCTGGCCACTATCCCATCCATCAGAGAGGAAGATTAGGTATCCGGCTACGATTGTACAGGGGGAAGAACTGATGTGTGATGGACACCTTTGGAGCAGAGGTGATGGATGGTCATCATCATCATCATCGGATGGATCATCCTAAGCGGCCGGCTACCGAGAGCAGTTTGGTACACATAGAAGCGGGAACCATGGGTCTCTCATCTTGGATTTCGATCGGGGTTACGGACAGGTCACGCCACAAAGAGAGGCCCCAAGCCACCACGGTTTGCCAACACCCGCAAGGTTGATGGCTCGACTTCTTTGAAGAAGGAAGACAAAACATGTAAAAAGTGACATTTTATGTTTTCATTAAAACTTTTACAGATGGATAGCAAGGGAGTTTCGTCAAAAATTGATTTTTGTTTGTCATCGAGCAAAAATTCAATTTTGATTTCCGTGCAAGCGTTTGGCCAAACTCGACCAAAAAATACTCTGGGAAAGAAAGGCCGGACTTGTCAAGCGCCAGATAACCGAAGTTGGCACTGATCCACAAGCGAAGAAACAGCAACGGTGAAGTAGCCTCTTGCAGAGTATGCTTCCAATTGTTGAAAAATAACATCCATCTATCTGGTTCCGACAGGTCGTTCAATTCTCAATGTACTGATCATCCTTGCTAATTGTCAGGTTTCTTGCCAGCGTAGTTCAATCCAAAACCGCTTTCATTCATGTTCCATAAAGATGGGTTTGTCCTCATTCCAACTCCCTGGAGACGGCTTGAAGGTGGCATATTACACACTTGTCAAGATTCCAAAGTCTCATTTTCTCATTTTAGTTTCAGGTAACGGGAAAACCTCTGGCGATAGGAAAAAATCTGGACGGTTCCTTCAAACGACGAACGCTATCATTCCGGCCTTTCAACGTGGGGCGGCCTGTCATTGATTCAGACGAGTTTGACCAAAGCTAAGTTGTCAGAATTCAATTTCAATCTAATGAACCGAGGAATTTACTGCATCACCGAAAATAGTTTTTGACGGGCCGTATAGGGAAAAATACCAATTGTGCAGTCTTACCTGCCAGCTGACACGACTGGATAGGTTTTCCACGATTAGGCGATAATCTGTTCTAGTAGGAGGGCCATATCTAGAGACAAACATAGAAACAAAACTGTAGATGGCACTTCAAAAGATATGAAATAGCAATAAAATGAAGTTTGAACCAGACAAATTGGAATTTATACTTCATCTAGCGAACCAAAATTATATGAAAGTCATATTTTACCTGTCACTGCGGTAATCAGGCTCCCTGAAACAGAAATTGTCTTTATAATAATTAATTATAGTACAGGGCCTAATGGTTTGACTGAGGCAAAAAGCTGATATCACAAGTGTAATTTGCACCTATCAGACTTGACCTGATTCCTACAACTGAAATATGACAAATGAAAAATAGAAACCCCACTTTAATGATAAATGCAAGCAAACATTCACGCATTCCACCATGACAATTTGGGCAAAGTATGCTGTTGATCAGCACACGCAGAGTTTTGAAAAATTATAGCTCCAAGGAATCTGACCAAGAACTTGACGCATACTTCAACAGTGGAGACACTTGCAGAGCTATATCATTCCAATGGAGTCACATAAAGTCTGATAGGTTCATTAGCCACAAGATAAGGAAATCGATTGAGCAAACCCTCAACAAGCCCAACTTTCTTCCTTTGATTGAACTACCAACATAGCATTGTGAAGTGCTCTAACGTCAGCACAGAAAATTTTGGTGATGAAGCTAATCTAAGTGACAAATAAACAGATTGTTGAAATTCTTATTAGAAATACGTGAATAAATATGACTATTTTTCGTCCTCAGGAACTTGAGTGTGAGCATCAGTTTCAGGAGAATCGTTAGGAAATGATACCTAGTTCTGCGGGTAATACACACTGTTAGTCTCATAGGAGCAATGATGCTCAGCGATCATCCCATGTGATGAATTATTCAGTAACAAAACCCAGGTAATTTTATGCTAATCGGCACAATAAGCCAACAAAAATATCTCTTGAGCGTGAGTGTCCATATGATTTGAGGCCATTAAAGAGGAAGAAGTATTTCGCATTAAAGAAGTTGTAAGCGAGGCTGTATAACACATGTACTAGGAGTGGGGCTTGTTAAGAGCAACCAGGGCTCTTGCTCAACAGCAGAGTCTAATTAAACTCATCACATTTTAAAAAGTTTGTTATAAAATCTCGAATGCAGAGGTGAGCTTTTCGGTGTCTTCTACAAGACAATAATGGGGTTAACATCTTCTAGAGCGCAAAGTCAAAGAGCAGTACAGCTTCTCGCGTTAAAAATCTTAGAAATAGTTTATTACAATTATTGCAACGAATTCAAAATACACATAATCAACAGTGAAATAAAAATAAGAAATTAATAGGGAAAGGACTCGTGCAAGGATGTGGCGAATGTGACAGCTAAACGTGGAATGATCACACGCAAAGGACACATTCGCATCTACATTCAAAAGAGAAGCGATGTACCTGTTGCGAGGGCGTCTGCTGCGAGGAGGCGGAGGCGGTTGGTGAACACGTCCTCTCCACACATCGCTACCGCGAGGCGTTCCTCGGGCCCTCTCAACAGACACTCTGCAACAGAGACAACACAACTCTTTGTAATGATGACCACCCGGGACGAGTCCTTTCCGTTCCTCGGAGCGACTTACTTGTAGAAACCTCCTGAACGTCGGGGCGGACGCCCACCGCCGTAACGATCGCCGAAACGGTCACCTCCTCCACCTCCGCGACGAGCGTTTCCCCTTGCATGTTCTACGATTATCCTACAATCGAGATTATAAAACCGTCAAGTTCAATTGGAATTTGAAGCCACCGGCCATGGCTCGTCAACATTAGAAGCTGGAATATTGACCAATTAGGAATAAATCCGCCTGACATCAAATTGACCAATCAAAGAAAGTCAGTTGAGAAACAGCACACAAGATTCGACCGCCAGGAGAAATGTCAACGCTAAATAACATAAATAAAGAAAATTGGGTGATAGAACGGATTTTTGCTACAACATTGATAGCATCGAACAGATACTTTCAGAAAAAAAGTTAACCCAGAAGCTTTTAGCCCAACTTGTTAAAGCTATGCTTGATTGACGTCATCTCAAAGGTCAGAATGCAGAGGTTGTCTTTGTGTGAAGGTCGTTTTTCGTTTTTACTGGATGGAATTAAATTAACCAAGGTGAAGCAGTAAATCGAACAGCTTTTCCCCCTACCTCAGCGTAACCAAAGAAAGAACAATGAAATCATGGAATTGTGAGTTTAATATCTACAACCACCCATTTTACTCAACATAAGCAACTTTATTTCAGTAGACAATTCATCAGTGTAACTGAACGAATGGAATTGGAAGTATAAGACGAATTCGCTTATTTCCACAGATTTTTCCCTATGTTTATGAAGTCTTGAATTTTTGAAGTATATCCACAGTATAACTAACAAATTTTTGGGTGGTATATCCAAGCACTTCATGCTTCAGGAAAAAAGAGGAAGCCGACGATTAATTGGAACGCATTGATGAATGATTAGGCCAACAGAACTCCAGTAAAACCAAGTTTGAATCCACGAACTAGAGTAAATTAGGAAAAATTACTGCTATTAGAAATATCACTGATTCCTGTCCACAAAGGGAGAAATATTACAATAGTTTTGACCAAACCAACCTGATCGTTCGACGAAGCCTTATCAGGAATAACAATTAATTTAGAACAATTAAAACTTATCTAACGCGACTTAACATTAAATTATTGTGAAAACTGACCTTTCGCCAAGCAGTTCCTTTCCATTCAGTTCATAAACAGCATCATCTGCATCTCTGTGGTCTTCGAATTCCTACAACAGAATAATAGGACTTCAATAACCTCGAACAGAAAAGGAGGTGCGCAGGTTTTACAAAATGAAAGTATTTTACTTACGATGAATCCGTAACCGTTTTTTAGGAGGATGTCACGGGTGCGACCGTAACCTTTGAAGAAACGTTCGAGGTCTCTCTCCCTACAGCCGTAGGGGAGGCCCCCGACGTATACTCTGGAGCCAACCATTCTGTAAACAAAATGAATCAACGTCAAAACGGCAGTAAAATGAAAAGTCACCATTAGTGGAAAATTCACCGATTTTCTAGCAAAACTATTATTGCGATGAAAAAAAAAACCATGTCAAGTGTGTGAAGAAAATTAACTCCCAATATTTTCAGCGCCAAATCAAATGAAATTCAAATTGTTAAATAAAAATTAAACTGTAAATTTGTGATCAATTGGAGTTGTGTGTTGTAGTTGAATTTTTAATTGTAAATTGTTTCCAATTTATTCTACACCACTCAATTAACCAGGTTCGTTGAAAACCTCTTAGTATTAAATTGATAAACTCAAAATTAATTTATACTCGTTTGAAAAGAACCTTAAAAATGTTATTCCGTGTTAAACACGGTTAGTTGAGGTTTCCCTCACGTTGCAAACAAAACATCTTCATTGCTGGAAGCAGCCTTCCAAAGAAGTATTCATTCGCACAACGCAGTAGGGTTCAGTCTATTGAATTCGAATAATAATTGAAAAATACAATTGGCACTTTCTAATTCGAAACGTACATTCGCTACTACTGATAACACCTTTGTTTTAATTTAGCACAATAGGAATATTGTTGAACAGCTGTATTCCCCGTCATTTTCACAATGTTAGTTACCTGCCCGTTTTCATCCTTAGAACCTTCCAGAAATAGTGCAGTTCAGAATAATAAAAACGCCTTTTAAGAAGCTTATCGAGAACACGAGCGTTGAGAATAGATAAGATAATGCCAGCCTAGTAGCCAATAGAAACGACAAGAACTAAGCCAACAGCACAAGGTAACGAGACAAAAGTAAATAGATAATGGACAAATGGAGACAACCGATACCAATTTCTGTAGACCAATGTGAAGTTTGAAAAAATTGGCACTGGCACACAATGGAATGACAAAAAACTACGGTATAATTATACTTTATGGGTAAACTAAATTAACAACAGATGAAGATCAATTGTATCATAAAAAATTTGAAGAAATACTGTCTTACCAATTCAACATTCCTACACTGCCCACGTATAAAAATTAATGTCAAGATTACAAATGAATATTACTACGTCCGTTATTCAGTTTTAGAACATTGGAATCTTCAAGAAAACTAGTCAACTCCTCCTTAAATAGGATGTCCTTCACTTCAAGGCAAGAAGAATCCAAATATCGGAATAATTATTCCGCCCGTCGTCCACCTTGCTGAAGGAACGATCTGTATTTACAACGAAAGTACTTTTCGGACCGAAGATACCTCATTATATTCCAAAGCCAAATAGCTACGGTCAAATTCGAGCGTGCTTTTTCTAGGGAATTCCAAAAATTGGGATACGGTTCGAATTTTCCTACTTAGAAAATTGCCCAATGTTCGGGATGCTGATGAGACGTAAAATTCTAGTTCTTTGAACGCCGAATCGAGAGAGACGAAAATGAATTAGGTATACACTTAGGTTACAAATCTAAATAATTATATTTGAACAATTTTGGCACTTGAAACATACTAACCTCGAAAGTGTTCTCAATACTTGTTTGAATGCTCGATAGAAACGAATATTAAGCTGAGAGAGTTTCTGAGATCTAATTTACCTAATTGATAAGAGGCTACATTTGGCTTAAAATCAGGTAATGTTAAGAAAAATAAAATGTGTTATTGCATTGGTGCACAACAGCCTACAGTAGGTACCTAATATGCAACAAAAATAGAAAAATAACCATTCAGCGAAAAATCCGAAAAGTTCAACTCGAAAAAAAGTCCGATGGCGAATAGCGACCATCAAAATCAGTTGATACGGAACAGAAAATTGAATCAGAGAGGATGACTTCAATTGGAAGATAAATATTAACCACTAGACGCAATGAAATGAGCTGTACGGACGGAACGTGAAGCGACGCAAACGCTATGAGGGGAACGCTCTTTACGCAAGTTGCCGCGCAGCCAGACCCAGATCGGTATCGATTTTTTCCTGCCTACACCGACGAAATCTAATTTCTACAAACGTGAAAAGCACCTGTTAGCCTTGGCTGAACGCGAAATTCAATACAAGACAAATTAAACCGCGCGCACTGGAAAATAAATAAGATTTCCCAGTTCGGAACCCACACGATCTTCCTCAAGGACACAGATCACGAGATGTTAGGAGTCACGTTTTCATGGGATGATCCGGCAAAGCAATCATACGTGAAATAGAAGGAAAAACCATTAAAAACGTGTTGCTTACCTGAATGGCGAAACGGAGGGCTAAGAATTTTCCCAATTTAGGGAACGAGAATTCAAACCGATCTCTTCGAAATCAGTTTTGAGGGCCAGAACCGATTCACGGATGCGATCAACGGTGACAAGATGGCGACCGAAACGAAACGACGAGAACGAGAAGTGAAGAAAGGGATTCGCTAGTCACCGTGCGTGAAGAGTTGTGGGGAAGGAGACTTGGCATGGCAGCCAGATAGAACGAAATTTCCCTTTTTACAGGGAGACGTTACAGTAGATAAACGGCTTCAATTTGGCTATACCGATGAATATGTCTGCACTTGAAAGGAATGAAATGAGAAAACAATATTTTCGAGCCTCTTATATTTATTTGACATAGTGATAAACTATGAAGTACATTTATTTTATCAAATGTAGGGAATTTTCAAGGAACTGAGGGAGTCTTAAGGCACTGTAGATCTTTCCACCACTGAATAATTATTTCCACCGCCTTATAGATTGAGGATTTTTTCCTCCTTTTTCCCACGTTTTTGGAAAATATATTTATATTGTTGAGAAATTATTGTAATTACTATGTGATATAATTTATTACCTTAATCATTTGAGTTTGAGAGTTGAGAAATGATTTAGAGTTGAGAAATGATTGGCATTACGGTTTTGTTAGCAATGTTTGCCATCTTCGTTTACATTATACAGAAGGGAAGAAAATATTTTTTATTCATAGAAAAATTAGGGTATGTTTTAATAGGAACACGAATCAACGTTAGGTTAAAGCGGAAGTTAAGGGTGAAACATCGAGATGAAAACTCAATGCGTATAATCGATTACATCGATGTTGGAGGTGATGGTACAACGCGTAACGATGGTGACATCGATTATGCCAAATATCGTTTCCATCATAATCGATATTTATTCACAAACGTGGCTAAACAAAAAGTGTAGTATATTATATGTTAATAGTTTTCAGATTTAGCCTTCAGGGTGTCCTCGATTCTGAAAAATGGAAGTGGAACGATAAAATTAATGCAAAATAATGAAATTAGTATTATAGTTAGGGAACTATGAAAGTTATTCATGTTCAACATGGTTCAAAAGGATAGGCTCATAATAGATCTTGTTCTTCTAATTTTATCAGTGCATTCCAAAATATTTTATTTACTTGTGCGATGAATAATGCTAGCTATTTATTCAATTTGAATCAATTTAAATTACATTTTGATGCTTTAAAAATCCAACTCAAGATGGACTAGTACGAGAAGAATGAATAGTACGTTTTATGTCATTTTATTTTTGTGCTGCTGATAAGTGTTCGTTGGTTTGACTGGTAACATTTTGGTATTATTTGATTTTCTCTTTCGCGTTCGATATAAATTAATGATGTAGTTTCGTTTTGTTGAACATTTCAAGCTAAAATTGATCTTTGAGCGTTTTCTTTGCGATCAGGATTATTCGATGAGTTTGACCATTTGATCCTCGCATCCATGGTCAGTAGTTCGCTCAGGATCTTGAATTCGGAACCTTTTTAGTTCGAGAATTAGGTGTAGTTTACAAGGCTTTAAAGATCACCTGACAATTTAGATAATCATACCATAAACTAGCATAGATGTATCATTAATATGCTGCAAACATAATAATTTAGCTATCTTTTGATTGCTCACTAATGAAGATGACACGAACATGGTATAGCTTCATATTTGGTCATTTTCATGTTCTTGTTTGGGAATGATTTCTATGAGCACCTACATATTTTCGCTTTTTTTCCAGATGAATTTGTCCCGTTTTTCTAATTTGAAGTTATTGCCTTCTTTTTTCAGGTATTTGTGTATAGTATGTCTAATGCTGCCTCTACCATGGTTGTGAAGACAGAAATAGCCAAACCTTTGCACATCCAGTTGCTAGAGAAAAATTTGAACTTGGACAATTTCCTTAATGAAGTCGAACGCTATCTGAAACAGCCGGAAAAGTGAGTCAAATGAATTGATTCTATAGAAGCATGCAGGACGGTCAGGGACTGTTCTGACAACAAGAGCATAATAGTTTGCTTTATTTATTTTTTGTTAAATTTTTTTCTTTAAATGAAAGCTGTTAATAATGTAATTATTACGTAGATAATGTGTAATTTTTTTTTTTGCAGTGACGACGATGATATTTTCAGCGACTCGGACGCTGAATTATCTGGAGTGGACTTGCGGACCAGCGAATCCGTTTGGAATGCAACAGCCTCCTCAAAACAAGGTAATTGTATACGTTTTTGATTTTTATTTGTAAAATTGATGTTCTTGCCAACTTCATCAGACACAAATGCCAATTTAACCTCTTATGTACAACATTGGCCATTGACCACGTTAGCAACTTCAATGGTAGGGTAACCTTTTATGAGAGTATTTCCTGTTTCAAATCAAGTGATAATATTTTACTAAGGCTTCTTTGTCAATTCCGCTTGTTTTTTTTTTCTTTTTTTTCAAGTAATACTTTTTCTACTACTAACTACTTACTACATTTAAAAAAAATCTACATTTTACCTGTTTTTCAAAATGACCATCGCTCTGTAGCTTTTCTAGTTCAAGTTATTCTTTTGCAGATCGAATCTCGGATAAGCTACGTCTTTACAATCTGTCAAGTGTAGGTAATGACAGACAATGGTTGCAACAGGTTCTGCTCAGTGACACTTCAGAATCTTCAGGCGATGATATTACCGAAGAAGATTTGAAACAAATGTTGAAACTTCACGTGCTCAAACGAAAATACAGGAAGAAGTTTTACAAGAATTCAAAGGTAAAATAAGGAAAACATTTTCATCTATCTCCTGCAGAGAGGTCATTTAAATTTGTTCAGAACTTTACCTTCTTCTGATTTATTAAACTTTTTAGAAATGTTTAGAGGGGACATAATTTAATTTCCATTACGATAAATGCCTCTTTTTGTGTTATTTATTCATTAGAATCGGCAGTACCAGTACTACTCTACGGGCTTACTTTCGAATTTCGATAAGTTCCCTGAACATCAGCTTGCAACGACTGGCGGTTGCAAAAAGAGAAAAGTTAACGGGGGCGATAGAGATAAACACAGAGGATTCGAAAGTCAAGACGATGGCTCAGGGGAAGACAATAAGGCAAGTTTCATTTTGGATAGTCTACCTATTCCCTCTATTTTATCAAAATGCATTGATACAATATTTTCCTCAACAGAAGGGGATCAAAGAAGAGCTCGACGATGAGCTTCGGATTGTGGGTAGAGGTCGGAAAACTGGGAGCCATAAAAAGAAAGCTCCCTCTCAAGCGAAAACGATTGAAGTTCTTACTCACAGGCGGAGAAAAATGTGGGCCAATATGGCGAAAAAAGAAATTGGAAAAGTATGTCGTTTCTACCTACTACCTATTAATGACAATATTTACACCATGCTGTATTTTACAAAAAATGAACAACTAGTTGTATTAAAACTAAGTCCCCCCTCTCTCTTTCTTTTTTCTTTACTTATTTGTGAGCGATTTCACCCTGTTAGGCCTTCTCTGGAGCATTTTCTGTTATTAGGGTACCTGACCTTCATGAAATTTATAATTTCTTTTTCAAGTATGTTGTTTAACTTTTCTCTGTGTTCTAGGTTCAGCGATGTCGAGCAAACAATCATAAAGAGATGCTCACTAGCTGCAGAAGAGTGGCCTCCTACTGTGTTCGCCATTGGCGGCAGAAAGCGTTACAAGTAAGTATCAATTTTGTAGTGCATTTTTGATATTTCTGTCATTTACGTTCGATTATCGACCATCTGATTAGGATTATATTTATGCTCCTGGATTTGATCAGAGTTGAACATGAAGAAATTTCGATATTCACTTATCGATGAGAGTGTGAAGTCCGTTAGTTGTGCCAATAGTTCATTCACTAATTAATCTAATGATTTTTTTCATATTCACATACTTATCAGTATCTTATTTGTTTTTCAGTCTCAACGGAACATGAAAGAGACATTGTGGCGTGCTAAAAGGCTGACAAGAGAAATGCAAATGTATTGGAAGCGCTATGAACGAGTTGAACGAGAAACTAGAAGAAGAATGGAAAAAGAAGCAGAAGAACAGCGAAAATTAGATGTTGAACTGATGGAGGTGAGAGAAACCGGAGTATTTCTGATTGTTGTCCACTGTTTTGGTTTATTTTCCAATAATAAACCGTTGTAGTTGCTTGAGAAAAAATGTCTAACTCTTGAGAAAAATTGACTGATGACTTATTCTCAATTAACTACCTAGTTTTACGTATCACCTATTTTGGCGTCCCGAAGATGAGTGACAAAAGTCAATTTTCATCACAATCATTTTTGTAGAAAATGCTGTTTGATCGAATCAAAGTTGCATTTTCCATATCTATCAACCTTAGGGAGATAACTAATTATCGTGAGCTGCCTTATACAGGGAGCGGAAGAAAACTCGTTGATTTGATAAGTCAATAAAAAAAAGAACCTCATATATCGATTTAATTCTTTTTTATCGTTTAGTGACATTTTGAATTTTTGTTTTACGTTGTTTTAAGAATTACATCGGGCAAATGACGGCCCTCATTAGTGATGCACTGATCTAGCCTACTCTTGAAGTTTTGTTTGACCTTTTCCAACTTATCGACGGGGATTGCTTGTCGGTTGTTGTCCTTTAAGTGCTGCAGTCGTGTTTCTACATGTTTCATCAATTATGAAATTATTTCTCGTTCTTACGATTCCAGGCGAAGCGGCAGCAAAGAAAATTGAATTTTCTCATTACCCAAACCGAACTTTACGCCCATTTTATGTCTCGAAAACTGGGTGAGAAAAGTGCAGAAGAGCAGTTGAGAATACTAAATCAGTTGGAAGAGGATGCGAATCCAAGGCTGAGCTGTTTGGACGATTATGATTGGTAAGTAGATAAACTGAAACCAGGTAAACTGAACTCACTGGAAACTGATAATTTTTCACGTTCTCCTTGTTTTGAAACAGTGAAGCTGAAAAAGAAAGAGTAAGAATGAGAGTGGAATGCGCCTTTAAAACTGAAGAAGAAAGAACGCGCGAATTTGGCAGCGCACCCAGATTTGGGCCAAATTTTGGTGTTGAAAAAGATCTACCACAACCAAATATTTTCCGAGGCAGCCTCAAAGGATATCAAATCAAGGGCATGACTTGGCTCGCCAATCTGTACGATCAGGTTTGTACTACCTAGAACTTATTGACACTGAAAGGTGACTTATCTGGCTCTGCTGGTAGAATATTCAATTTGACTCGGTAAAATAGTAGAGTTATTTCAGGGCATAAATGGAATTTTAGCCGATGAGATGGGTCTTGGCAAAACTGTGCAATCGATCGCATTCCTCTGCCACATTGCAGAAAAATATTGTAAGTTTGATCGTTCATATTTGATTACAAAGTCTCATTTTCATTGAAATCTGGCGTTCAAAAATGGCTAATACTTTTTTAGCTGTGTGGGGGCCGTTTCTCATCATATCTCCCGCATCCACTCTTCACAATTGGCAGCAAGAAATGCAACGGTTCGTTCCGGACTTCAAAGTGGTGCCTTATTGGGGCAATCAACAGGTCAGTGTATTTCATTGTTTTGTAGCTTCATTTTTTCAGCTGTTCTTTGCTCTACACTATTCAAAAATGTTCCAAAAAGTACGAAACTCCTTCTTTTTGTGTTGTTTTGTTGCAATTTTTAATGCCGATGCAGAGCAAAAAACAATATTATTTTTCATCATGGTCCATTTTATTTTGCGGAAGCAGTTGAAAAGGCCGGCGTTAGTTTCCTGGGAGTAATCTGCGACTCTTAGAAATAACAAGTAGTACCACCCATCATGGCATAAACTCCCTCTGTGCCCAAAAGGGAAAGTTATATTGAATTTGCACTTGCAAACAAAGTAATAAAAAATATTGCATTCTTCTTGATTTATAGGAAAGAAAAATTCTACGGCAGTTCTGGGAACAGAAAGGCATCCACACGAAAGAGGCGAGTTTTCACGTTGTGATCACAAGTTATCAACTGGTCATATCAGATATCAAATATTTCAATCGAATCAAATGGCAGTACCTCATTTTGGACGAAGCTCAAGCCATCAAAAGTACCTCAAGGTTATCATTATTCAATGGTTACAAATTTTCTTTGTTTCAACTCTTTATTTAGCCTTCATTTTTTGCTGTTCATATTTTTAAAAACAACTTTTGCATGATTGTTTTACAGCATGAGATGGAAAATGTTGCTCGGCTTCAATTGCCGTAACCGGTTGCTTCTCAGTGGAACACCTATACAGAATAGTATGGCTGAACTATGGGCTCTTCTGCATTTTATCATGCCCTCCATGTTCGATTCGCATGATGAATTCAACGAATGGTTTTCGAAAGATATTGAAAGCCACGCTGAACATAAAACTAGCATTGATGAAAGTAAGTGTGCCGATAACCCATTTTGTGAGGTATCAATGTTGAGGCTTCCCATTCCACTGCATCTGTTCACTTGATGAATTTTTTTTAAATGTTTACAGAACATTTATCTCGACTCCATATGATACTCAAGCCATTTATGCTGCGACGGGTGAAAACTGACGTTGAAAACGAATTGTCGGATAAGATAGAAATCATGGTCTACTGCCCTCTAACAACTAGGCAAAAAATGCTCTATTCCGGTTCGTAGATCTGTCAATTTTCTACTATTATTCTTGTTACCAATAAATTGATATTAGTACCTACTTAATATTTCTTTTCAATTCGAATTTTCCATTTTTATCGCCTTTATTCAAATAAGCGTGTTGAACGTGTAAAATGCTGTCGTAGCCTTGAAGAAGAAAATCAAAATTGAAGATTTACTCCATTCATCTGGACCGTCCTACCAATCAGGTTCCGCACAAAGCATTACGTCCAGTTTGATGAATTTGGTGATGCAGTTTAGAAAAGTAAGTGTCTAGTTGTACCAGGATGAAGATAATATGATCTCTGATTCACTGTAACTTCCTCGTTGATTCGATGGAGAGGAAAATTGACATTCTCTCTTGCGTTATTTATTTTGCTCAAGCTCTTTCACCTTCAAGGGCTTTTTCGCGAAACATCTAGTTGAAAATTGTTACACTTTTATTATAATACCCAGAGTTACCTAATGCACCTTGTTCTAGTTAAATTTACTTCGTCAGATGTGACTGAATATTCTCATAAGTTGATCATAACGACCAAGGTGACACTTATTAAAACTAGAAGTTTTTTTTTTTTTTTTTTTTTTTTTGGAGAAGCTCTTAATGGTAAAAGTGATCAAACAGTATATATGTAATATTTATGCAAGATAAAAGTAGCCTGGCGCCTCTTAACCTCTTTTATAAGTCCCTACATATTTTCATGCTTGACCTGTGTGAAGGCCCAGTTGTGAAGAGCCTTTATTTTTTTGCTTTGAAAGGGGCCTATCTGTCATGAGATTTTTGTTGAACCCTTTAATTTATACGCTGGTTTTTGTTTTGTCTCATTAGGTTTGCAATCATCCAGAGCTTTTTGAACGGCGAGAACCAAAGTCTCCTTTTTCTCTAAAATGTGAAGACTACGTTGTTCCGAAGCTGATAGCCGAAGAAGGTACTCTCGCCAATATTCTTTCGGCGAAAGGAAGAATAATTTTCAACTCCCTATGCATATTCGTTGAGGATTATATCAACAAATCGCTCAAAGGTTGGTTGCATTTTATTATCTTGTCTCCTTTTTGATTTATTTACTATCAGTTATCCTGTGATAATTTTGTTGCAGATGACAACAAAAGTCCTTTTGTTGTTCTGAAGCTGTTGAAGTTGTCATATTCTGAGATCAGCAGGTTGTTCCTTCAAGGTCTTCTTTACAGGTATTCAGAATATACCAATGCAAAAACATGTCCTTACATTCTGACTTCCATATTTTTATCACCTTTTGTATTTCTTATTTATTTTACTTACATTTGTTTAGGTGGTTGCATATGAGTTCGTCTATAGAGGCGTTTCGGCACCCAGACAGTTTTTCAATTTCGCTTCAACCTAAAAAATTTAACCGCCCATTGCAATTCACGTCTCAGACGAGCAGAATATACACGCACACAAGAGTAGAAATCCGCTCAATTCCTGAAACGTTGGAACACAGAATCCTTCGATCCAGAAAATCCATAGTTTCAGCTGGGGTAAGGTCACCATTTCTATCAGATATGAGATGATTTTTCCTCGTTGATATTAGCGGGATATATTTTCTCGAGTGAATGCCACAACCTGTATTCTAATGTTACATAAAATTATTTCCTTTTTTTCAGACTGAGCCTTTTCAACTGCTACCAGAATTGCCTCATGTTCCTCGTAGATCGAAGATTTTCGATTGTCAGCCAGTTGATCTACCTCGCTTTCTAACATCTTCAATCTTAAAGGTTCGATTTTCTCACTTTCGGGTGGACCGAGTAAATATAATATTCAACAAGTTTGTTCTGTTTTGGCTAATGTGCCCATAAATAATTTGTCTTTTTACAGGTTGAGGTGTGTAAAACAAAAGATATGTACAGCCACAGCCGAGCCTGGGCGTGGAAGCTTGATCGCCACAAAAAGTGCGAAAGTCTCGATGGGATGAAAACCGTATGGTACGGAAGCCCAGCACTTTGCGATTTGATAAGTACAACGTCTCGGTTTCACCCTATAGACCCCGGAGGCCTCCTTGCCTGCCGTCCCATTCAAGGATGGTCCAACATTATTGTACCTGGTAAGATTGCAAATTGTCATATTCAAAGAAACTTCTTACAGTTTTTAACAGAGCTGCAGTTGGTACTAGATTTTTGACTGCATATTAAAACCATGGTTGGTCTCTATTTGACCGCATTGTGTATGATAATATTGAATTTTACTGATTTTTCTTATTGTCTTCATTGCAGTGTTGATTTGAAAATGTTTTTTGTTTGAATTATCGACGAATACTTTCACATTACCACTGCAACACTTGGGTATTCATTTTCAGATAAGCACACCCTCGTCACTGACGCTGGCAAATTGACAGTTCTTGATTCGTTGCTAACTCGCTTGAAACAGCAAGGCCATAGAGCGTTGATATATTCACAGATGACGAGAATGATCGACTTGTTGGAAGTGAGCACTACCCTTTTAGCTATAAATTAAATTAATATAAAGAAAATCGTTATTTGTGTTTTATTGTTCAAGTACTTACCTGTATGATTCATGAAGTAAAATCATGAACCAGTGTATAATCACAGTCAGCTTCTATTAATTTATTCAATCAACTGATAATTGAAAACCTAAAGGAGAATTGTCCTTGATTAGGAATACATGTGGTTCCGAAAACACACTTACATGCGGCTGGATGGCTCTTCAAAAATTTCTGACCGCAGAGACATGGTTGCGGATTTTCAAAACAGGTAAACATGTAGTATCTATAAAGAGATGTACACATTTTCTAACCATATACTAAATAACGACACCATCCATCTTATTGCTCTGTCTAGTTTCCTAGAGTAGCCAATTGGAGAAGAGTATTTTGGGTTATATCTGATAGGTACTTAACTTTTTTTCTTTTACAGGGCGGACATATTCGTATTTCTATTGAGCACAAGAGCTGGCGGATTGGGCATCAATTTGACAGCAGCCGATACTGTGAGTGCATAAAATTCTTTCTGCAAAAAGTGACCTATCAAACCTACGACCTATGGCCAGGTCCTAGGTACCTGATGGGCCTATGTAGCCCTGAAGATGCTCGACCGTGCGAAAGATCTTGGCCAATAGAAGAAAGAATGTGGAAAGCGTCACCAAGTTTATCTCTCCCTCCCTCCAGCAATTGCGTGAAACATTAATTAGTTTATACTTTGACACTGCTTGTGCTTGTACAGGTGATCTTCTATGATAGCGATTGGAATCCTACAGTCGATCAGCAAGCAATGGACAGAGCTCACAGGTTGGGTCAGACTAAACAAGTGACCGTTTATAGGCTCATATGTAAAGGGACGATTGAAGAACGAATACTGCAACGTGCTCAAGAGAAGAGCGAAGTTAGCTTTCTAAATTAGTTTATTGTGCTTTAAAAACACCATAGTTTTCAAAATTTAACTAATTGATTCCGAATTTCTAGATTCAAAGAATGGTCATCAGTGGTGGTAATTTCAAACCAGATACACTCAAACCGAAAGAAGTTGTATCCTTGTTGCTGGATGATGCTGAAATTGAAGAGAAATGTAAGTTGTTCTTTTTCCTGTAAGAGTTTGGAATTCTTATTTAAATTCAAACACTTTCTGGAAGTGGTACGGAATCATGTTTGATTGCTTAGAGATGCTCAGGAGTAAAATCACGGTATATAATAGTTTTTACTAGGGACGTCCCAGAAGTTAGCGTCAACTTGTCGGGGAATATTAAAAACTCAAATATTTTGTAAAAAAAAAATTATTCTGAAAGAGGAAAACTTTATTTTATTTTTATTCATAATCGCAGTGTTTTTTTTTTCAATGGGTTTTTAATTTTTGAGGGTTATTAAAAGTTATTTGAAAAATTGTCTCCCTTGGAACTGTTTTCAGATCGCCAAAAGCAAGCAGAGCGCAAATTACAAGAGGAATCTAAACTGGATTTAAGAGAGCGTGAACGCAAAAGAAAAAACGCTCTTAGCAATTACAAGGTAATCAGCATGCCTTTTGCAGAGGTGCGTCGGGTTGCAATGTCTCTGCACGCCTAATAGACAACTGGGATGAGAACCCTCACTGAAAATGTTCAACTTGCTACATTTTTTATTGCTATTGCACTTATTCCACGGATCTAACTGTTGTTATTGAATTTCACGAACAGGATACAATCAAGCAGATCAAAACCGAAGATGGGGAAATTGTCGAGGTTTACCAAGGTGTTGGAGTAATGTCTGCTACCTCTGTATCCAGTTCACCGCCTGTCGAAGTAAGCAACCCTTTTACAACACTTATATTATGTCCAGGCGACTCATTCTCCGATGAGAATGAGTCGTCTGATTTTCTCCCCCTCAGACTCCTGGACATAAAAAATGCGAGGAAAAGAAAAGACTTTTATGATTAGTGTTAAATCGTGACTAAACCTTTTCTCTTACCTGTATACCTTGCATGGTTTTTGTTTTCTTGTGGCAGATTGCATCTCGAGTACAACAAGGCGAATCGTTCCTGACTGGTATCAAATCGGAACCTCATTTGACACCGAAAAGGCAAATAGCAGGAGGTGAGTTCCAGGCTACTGAGCACTAGAGCAATTTCACACGTCCACGTTCATTAGTCAATATAAGTGTCCTTACATTTATCCATGACGTGACATCACTGTTGCCCTAAGTGTTCCATAGCCTCTTGAGACATTTCCATGTTCATAATGTTCTGGTGATCAAGCACGTCTGTCCAAATATAATATAGTTTAACGTAGTTCTTGCTTCTGATATAGATAGAGTAAAAGCAAAACGCGGGCGACCTCCTCGAAGCACGTTACGTGGAGGGTTATCCCGCCCTACTGTTACAAGCATGCCTCCTATCGGTGAGTAAACAGCACTGTTATTTCGATAAATATATTTCCTTCATCTGGGCCTCTAACCCATATATGGAAATCAACATGCCGGAATCCAATTTTTGTTTAACCCTAATTTTAGATAGAATTACTTAATTGGGACAGGCTCATACGGTTAATAAATTACCTCTGACCAACCAATTTTTTTCCAGTACATTTTCCAAAATGTTCTCAATTTTTTTCTCCTTCCTCATAACTCTGAATTTCCTTCAGGAGAATCAGACTAAATTATTAGATGATAATTTTGCAAATATCTGTTGATAGCTTTGGGGAACAGTGCAGCCAATCCTGGTGGCGGAGGAAATAATATTAAACGTGGCCCTGGCCGGCCTAGATTAAAGCCGGCGGGACCAAGCAATCAAGGCAACCGCGGTAGTCGCATCAGCAGCAACAATTTTAGAGGTCGTGTCAAGACGATGCCTTCGCCCAACAGCCCAACGAAAATGTCGTCCAACTCGATGTTATCCTTTGACTAGTCCACATTTCACGTTTTACTGTAATTGTATTTCTTGATATAGCAGGAAAACAGAAAATAATAAATATTAACAGGAAAAAAAATGAATATAGCTGTGAATTCAAAGGCTCGAGGCAATAATGACGACGATCGAAAATTCAAAATTTATTCGCTCCTTTTATCAGCACTGGGTCGTTTTCCAAGCAGCAAAATACAGTTCCAAAGCATTTGATGTTAACAATACACTATAAATGATATAAAATGATCAGTAATTAGACGTAAACGAAATTTTAGACAAGAATACTTAAGAAGCTTAAATTATCATACAACTATCAAAGCATTGTCTGTTTTATGGCGTTGAGCTGCAGTTGGAATCTTTTGTTGGTCCGTACGCCCTTCAAACCATGATTTTCTCCATTCCTGCAAAGAAGTTTAATTTCAAAAGGATCATTAATATTTTTTCTGGAACAAATAAGAAATACAGAATACACGCGAGAGAAGATAATCTGGATTTTTGTTTGCTTGGTTGTCGTCGCATGTATTGTAGTGGAGGGGTTGTGAGGGGTAGAAAAACCAGGCGACTTATTCTCCAGATTTTTAATGGCTGGCCGAGCACTTTCGCCCATTGGGGCTTCTTCAGAGCGACGTGGAACCATGAGGTCCACAGCCTGTGGTTCCACGTCGCCCTGAAGATGCCCGAATGGGCGAAAGTGCTCGGCCAGCCATTAAAAATCTGGAGAATAAGTCGCCTGGTTTTTCTCCCCCTCACAACCCCTCTACTGGATTTTTGTTGTATAATTTATGTATCTAGTCCTTCAACCTTGTTCTTTCTATCGATGGAGTCACATAAACAAAACTGCTACTGCCAAGAATATACTAATAGACATTCAAATTACATACATAACTGAGGAGAGGATGCTTTGGTTCTGCTATGATTAAAAATATGGCAGCGATATTTTAAGGAAAAATCAGATTTTGAAAAAGTTGTTACTCAATTATTTTAAAGGGAAAATGAGTTTTTTAAAAATTATAAATATGAAAATTGATCTTGAAAGAACGAAATACATTAGCCACTGCCGAGATAGGGAGAGGTGAGCGCCTATATTAGTTGTAAAGGGTTACATGATGAGCAAACGCTATTAGGTAGTTAATGATAACAATGCAGCAACTTCAGAGATCATTAACCCAACCAAAACATAATGAATATTATTGATGTATAGGTATGTTTATTAGGAACTTTTTGCTACCGTTTCAAACAAATCCCCCCTCCGTTCTATAAACGAGTTTAACTGCCTGACGATCTGAGCGATAGAGCTGGATAATCCTAGTCGGCTTCTTTACGTTTCATCACTCTGTTGCTACTTGCTACGCAAAAATTGGTGACTAGATTCTACCATCTCTCAGTTGTCTGCCTAGTACTTTCACCCTTACTAGCATGTTCAGGGATTCGACACTCCATTACATATCTAGCTAAGCTCCATATGGTCCTGGCTATAGATACCTAATGGCTTTACAAAGCTCTATTAGAACCTGAACAATAAAAATCAGAGAATCATCTCTAATACAAACCAAATCTCGGAGGTAAATAGAATACACTCTTAGTAAATTATTATTATTCACATGTTCATAACAAAAATAAAATTTCAGTTTCACGATTGTTCTCAACCTGTGAATTTCACTTCGTATTTATAAAAATTATACCTACTCAATGAAAGCATTCATAATGAAGACTGATTAAATTAGAAAAATGCAATTCAAGCACTCACCGTACAACTGATGACTTTGTCGCAACAGCAGTCTTCAATCGGTCCTTTGTTGCTTTCTTCATTACAGGAATCAACGATGCTTTCTCTCCTTGAATACGAATAAAATCGGTAAAATAATCAAAGGGGAACAAATTAAATGTATTTGGTATATTATAATAATACTGCTAACCTCTTTTGGAGTTACCATTGGGTTTAGACGAGCTCATCTGTGAACATAGATCGGACGAGTCAACTATTGATTTTACATTGTGAATTGTTCAATAGACTGGGTAGATTGGTTGAGGAGGAGAAACATCAATGATGTCTCGCCGTTTATGCCATGTTTATGTAATATATTATGTTTAAAACAAACGAAATCATCTCAAGTATGTACGACAAAAGATTACAATGCAATAGAGAGGTAATTACTTGATTGAGGCGAGGTGGAGAAAACAAAATGTTGGCGCGGTCTCTTAACCGGTTTTTGTTCTCCAAAAGCGATTCCATTTTGGCAAAATTCCTCTTATGTATCTCGGAAAAATTTGGCAGCTTCCTCACGGACGAATTTTTGGTCCCTGACGACGACTGTTGTTTAATTACTGAACATGGAAAAAAATGTTTGCAATAAAAATAACGTTATGGCATAGTAAGTTAATTTAAAATCGTCTGATATGATAAATGTAGCATTAATTGTTTGTTCAATGGGTGAGGCTTGTTTTAGGTATAAAAAAAAATTAAAAGGCGGAGAAGGAGAGGAAAACGTAAATGAAATAACTACTTACCACTGATAACTACACTAAAAAAAAAAAAAATACGAGAGAAACAAAATGGTAAAAATGATGGGTACCTGGTTGAGTCGGTGTTTTTGCTGTATCTGCCCTTGTTGAACCTAAGCGTAAACCTATGGACAAAATGGAAACGTTCTTTATTCACGGTAAATTGAAAATTTTCACTTTTTCAAAAAAAGGGGTTCCCCATTGGCCGAGCGTTAAAACCTTATCATTGATAAAATCTCATTGCAAAATGTGCAAATCGGAAGAACGGAAATAACCATAACTATAGAAAGTAGAGAAGCAAGCATTTTTTTCATATTCTAAAATGAAATTCTTCATATTTCAAAGGCATTGTACATTTATATACACTTTCCTCTATGAGTTCCAGCATTTTCAATTTTTTCTCATCGATTTATAACAGGTCAAGCCATCAAGAGGGTTAGAACAGTTATTCAAACAATACTCTCTTTTGTGATGATCACAGAGCCAACATTCGATTAAATTGGCAATCAGAACTGGAATGGCTTATTAGAAGTAAGAGGATGACTTTCACTTTTTGCAGAAATAGAACCAAAGAACACCTGAACGTTTTTTGAAAATATAAAATAACAATGCTTAACGCACGAGTCAAGACAAAACCTCAATAATTATTAGTCAGCTTACTTTTAGGATTGATCCTGTTCAGCCTGAGATTTCGAATAGACGCAAGCTGGGATCTCTGTGGACAGGAAATTCAGAATATTAGAGACTGTGAGAACTTGTCACTGGGTGACTTACAAGTTGATGGTCACGCATACCTTGGCAGACGTAGGCGTCTGATTGACGGACTTTCTTTCTGATGCCACCAGAGACCTTCTAGCCGAGCTGCTTAATTTGACGCTCAAACGTTCAAATACAGAGAGTTTTTCTATCGGCGGAGCAGTGGCTGGGGGAGGTTGGTACTGCGTCAATCCATCTGAAACGTAGAGCAGTTAGTGAATGCCCGAGTCAGAAATTCCGTAGTAAGAAATATAATGCAAGTACATACTTGGAGTTTTCGGGGTTGTAGCTACTTCAGTAGAGCAAAGTGAAGGCGTTGCCAGAGATGAAATCTTGGGAGTCGCTCCAGTTCGAGGGGTTCCGGCTTTGTGAACAAAGACAGGAAGAAAAATATGAATAATATACGGATAAAAGTAAGAAGCAAGGCATAGAAATTTCTGTAAGTTACCAGCTGGCGAAAATGTGAAAGTGCTTCGACGTGGTAGCCTTCTCTCCGGTGTTGGCGGTTCTTGTTTGAAATCAGCTTCTCCTGCAGATTAATGCATTCCAAAACGAATCGCTTGTGATAAATGGAGACTAATCTAACCACAATCATCAGTCATAAAATTAATTGAGTCAAAATTGGATTTAATGTTTTCTTGGTGGGTAGGTGAGGTTAGTATATTAAATCAGTATTATCTTTTTTTATTATCAGGTTAGTATAATATTAAATCAGTATTTTTCATAACATCAAAGACAAAAAAGAAATGCATCAAGCGAATGAGATACAGTGACATAGTTTGTAGCTGTGCAATCACCGGGATATTAAAAATGTTCAAAACCAGTGACGTGCAAAAGATATCAAAATTTTTACAGTCTACCTTAGAAATCAAGGACAAAAATACATTTAGATCAATATAGGAAAAAGGAATTTTCGGAAAAATTATTTTTTAATAAACTTGAAAATGATGAGTTTGAAACTGAAATTAATGCACCGGTATACAATTAATTACAAACGTATAATTAACGCATACCATCAGGAGACTTTTGAAGCTCTCCTGTATACTTTTGATGGAAGAACGTGGCGTTTTATTTGGATTTCCATTTCCCAATACAGAAATACTTGTAGTTGTTAGACACAGGAGACGTTTTCACAAATAGAAAGTGTTGAAAAGGAGAAAAACCATGAGACTCAATCTCCAAACTTTAATTTGCTAGCCAATCATTTGGGTGATGTGGGACGATAGGGTTTTCAATGTCTTAAGATGTAGAAATCTAAGCACATTACCCATTTTCTTTGCTAGCTCCTTCATAAGAGGAACAAGGTGTACAAATACAGCTAACAGTTTCAATAACTCACCTCTTGCAACAGGCTCGTCAGAATTCATTGCGTGTAGATGGTTTCCAGAGCTTTCTGTTTCCAATGAATCTTCTGGAAATGAATAGGTTTTTATTAGATCGATGCGTTTTAATAGTATCCATTAAAGCTTAGCAATCCTAACGAATTATACCTTTAGTGAACGTACGTTGTCTCTTGGGAGGATCGGTGTTTTTTGTGGTCGCATCAGATAGTGGCTCAGATTTTGGTGGACTATCTGCAACACAGATAAAATGGTGTGTTGGCCATAATTGGATCGATAGAATATATTGAAATAGAAACAATACTTAGATTTCCTGTTCTCTTCCAAATACACAGAAAATGGAGTATACAAAATCCAAATGAAGAATGTCCTCAAGGCATGTTAATATTTGAAGAGTGAGCAGGGCAGTATATATACGGTCTTTGTAGAGCTATTTACTACGTTGTGAAGATTGTGAGTAATCTAACAAAGCAAGGCAATTCATTTACTTGTAAGCGCCTCCTCTGAATTTGCAGCAGTTTGACCATCGCTAGTGTTTTCTGGAACCGATGTATCATCTGAAAATGCAGGATAGTTTTGAAAGGCTCATTAACCAACAACAGATGAGCACGCCTCTAATATTGTACCTACCTTTTGTAAAAGTACGTTGCCTCGTAGGAGGATTAGTGCTCTTTACAGCTTTATCGCCGTTAGGCTTCAATTTTGATGCACCATCTATTTGAAAAGAGAGAAAGAAAAACAAACAAAAAACGAACGACAAGCAAATTATAATTGAATGAAAATTGGCAAAATGGCTATACCTGGGGTGAATGTCTGTCGTCTGTTTCCCTTTTCAGGATCATCATTTAGATCTAATTTTTCCACTGGAGCTTCTCCAGGAATTCGACCTGTTGTACAAAGAATAAATAAAAAACATTAAAATGTAACTCAAGTGTGTCGCAATTGAAACAAATCTCCACCATATACTTGATTGATGGTACATAAGAAGGTACCTTGAGTAAAATTGGCACTATCAGAGTCTTCGTCTCCAATCGTCTTGTCACTTCTGAGGGTTTCTGTTGGCTCTGTTGAGGCATCGTCCACCGCAACGTCATCTGATAGGAAAAATAATATAAATTAGTTGACACACACACGAATACAGGATAGTTTACATTATAATGCCTAGCAGTTAACAGCAGCATGTTTCAGTTTCCTTAACATAGAGCTTATTGCACGAACCAGTATCCGAACTAATGTGGTACTTGAGATTTTTCTACTTGGGTGCAAATGAAGTGAAGTGAATGAAGAAAATGAATGTGAAATGTGAACAAACCTCAGGTGCTGAATGCAGATATCAATTAGTATTAATTATCTGATACAAGGAACGCACATTGTTGAACGAATTTCAACTCACCTTTAGTGAAAGTTCTTTGTCTCACCGGCGGATTCGTCAGAGCTGATTTCTTTTTAGATGAAGATCCTGAAATAAAACGTGATTTTCTCATTTTAGTTTTTGAACATTTTACAGTAAAAACTATCTAGCAAGAAGAAGCTAATAGTAGTTAGCAATCGACAATGAAGTCAATATTTTTGCACAAGTGTATTGTCATATGCCATGTTTAAATGTTTCTATTTAGATACTATAATCACTTTTCATCAATATTGGCTGTTAAAGAGTGTTCTTAAATGATTGGAAACGTTGTATAGTTTTAGGTAACTAACTTTTGGTAAATGTTTTTCTCCTGTTGTCTTCTTCGTTGTCACTACTAGTTAAATTACTCTCATCTACTTCACTCAACGGCGGCACTAAAATATGATAAAGAAGGAGAAGATTATCGATACAAGCAAAGCAGAAGAGAAATTAGAGTTTCAAGAAAGAGCATGATAAGTCATGTAATGGATACATTTAAACCATAAAAACTGAAAATCCAGTTTGAAGCAAATAAAGAAGTGATACACTGGAAACATTTTCAAATAATACATTGAATGATCGAATAAGTGAAACAATTTAAGGGAACAAACAATTCGAATCATAACTCACATATTTTCATCGATGTCCACGGTTTTTGGTTTTCAATCTGAAACGACGAAATAATTACTACTACGAAACTTGCCATTTACGTAAACAAAAAGATCTAACCATTAAGGGGTAATAATCGACTCGAACCTTAAGTAAATTCAAGGATGAACCTTTCATTTGCAAAAGGTGATTGCGCCAATGAGAAGATACATTTTCAACTATGGAAAAGAAAAATTGAACTTACCGCTTCATCATCATTCCAAAGAGAGCAAAGCTTTCTGATCAAAGCAGCCTAGAAATTAAGAAAGTTTATTATTAAAGGTAACACCAATAAAAAAAAAACTATAAGAACTAAAGAACAATGCTCTTGACGTCAAAGATTAAGAAAGAAGTCTGAAGACGATTATCTTGTTATAGTTGAAGTCGAAAATTATCTGATCATAAGCTTCACGATGGTCGGCGAGGCTATCAGATAGATTTTCTTTTGAAAATTTTTTGTGCCTTTTACAGAAAAAAAATTAACAGACCAACAAGCGAGAGGCAGCCGAGTACCAAGTCCTGATTCCGAAACATTCGATTCCCACTCGGGAAATCAATTAACCACGATTTCAATGCGAATCGATTTTTCACTAAAGTACCCCAATGATACTGTAGGTAATTCACTAATTCGCGACAAGGATCAATTCCACACAGTAGCACTGCGTAGGAACGCTAAACGGGCCACGTAAAAGCGAACGGCTCGGTTGACAAAAATATGATTTAGTAATACGAGAGTGCCGGTGCGACCTGAAATGAATACCAAATTAATTGTACCTTTTTCGAAGACTTGCGGTTGTAAACCCCGTGTTCCTGAGCCAGCTTAACGATTTGTTTATACGGCATTTCCTCCAACATTTCTTTCGTTGGCGGCATCTGTTGAAATTCAAGCTGAATTATATAGAGAAAGTGGATGGTTGCGGAAAGACCGAGGAGAAGATTTAATCAGCTCAACACAGCCTTTGTTTATTTCTGGTCCACAGTTGAAGCGAATCGGTACATCCAACGGTCAACGTAAAAAACACGGAGTGTGAATAGATCGTAAAAATTAAGATTACATACCTTGAGCGACTGCTGATTACCTAAACCAGTAATAGAAACAGTAACTAGGGCTAGAAAAGATTAGATCATTATCCTAATTTACCTAAATGCAATCGTTCGTGAAGAATGAATAAACCTTGATGAGCGCGAGTAATGACAAGTGTAACAACTAACAACATTCAACAACTACAAGAGCAAAGAGTAACGGTCATTTTTGTTCATTCAAATCAGAAATACCGCAATCCAGTGTTACCATTTTACTAAATACCTCCGAAACAGGTTGAGCAACCGGAACGAAAAAATCGATACTCTAGGTATCGATAAAATGACACTATCGAACATCAAGAACCGAACGCGATACTAACATCGATTAGTGAAATGCCTGAACATCGATATTTTTCAAATCATTAGCTATAAATAATTCTGAACATCTAAAGGATTTTTTAAGTTCTAGGATAGTTTGCTTTGTGGATAAAACGTCAATTCGTCCATTCTCTAATCTCTTTAATCTTGGCATTAACTTAGGGCGTTTAACAAAACAAAAGGAACTTAGGAAACAGAACTAGAAGAGGAAGACGAAAACTTCCGGCAGTTTGTACTTACGCGTTATTGTAGTGCTCACATGACATGACGGGTAGGGATGGGCATCGGACATCAACTAATCGATTAGTGACTAATCGATTATATTTTTTCTTAGTAATCGATTAATCGATTATATTGTTTTCCTAGTAATCGATTAATCGATTAATCGGCAACTTGCTTGGAAGCAGCAAAAAATTTAACTTTATTTATGGTAAAACCATCATTATCTTATCAATTACTTACCATTCTTTTCTAACTAATCAATACCCCATGGTTTGACAATTTTAAGAAGGAAAAATGAGTAGACGTAGGTAATATGAGAAACAACAAATTCCAAACAAGCGAGAAAATTATTTTTAATTTACAAGAACAATCGTAATTCTAAAGAAAAAAAATTCTATCCTTCGTGTAATTCTTTAGGATGGAAAAATAACTATATCAGAACTAAAATAGTTCTTCTATTTGTCTTTCTTAAATTTTATAAATAAGACATAACTGAATCTGACGTTTAGGTAATATACGTAATTATTTATTAATCCAATATTTCTCGTCGGCGTCCTTGAGAAATAGGAGCTTATTTGCGAGGTTAGGAGCCAGCCGGCTCCTCTGCTCCCTCAAAATTTGGCCAGCTTGTGAAAAAAGCCTTTCTGACGGAACAGAAGTCGCGACACCTGGCACGTACTTAAAAGCAATGATCTCCACTTTCTTGCCCTCAACAGACGATGCAGACATCAGTACCTACAGCGTGATATACTTGCTACCTACCTACGTCATAATCGATTACAGTCTAGGATTTCGTTTTTTCTACTTTCGAATTTTTAGTCTATCCACTATGAAAAAAAAAGAAAAGAAGAAAGAAGAACAAAGACAAGAAGAACAAAGTAAGAAAATTTTCGGTGGCGAAGAGTTTATTAATCGGTAACAATTAATCGATTACCCGATTAATCGAGCCATACAAACATCGATTAAAAATTAATCGATTTTTCACCCTAATAATCGATTAATTCGATTAATCGATTAATCGATGCCCATCCCTAATGACGGGTCACGTCATGGTCATATCTTCCTCACAAGTCTCACAACTCAGCTGACGAGTTTATTTTCCTTCCTAGCCGAATATTTCCTAGTTTTCCTCCTTTATAAATTTATCCTCTTTTTTTATGTTGTTTGTGAGAGCGAACTGGAGGTCAATTTTACGTTCGCATTTTAATCATATGGACTCTTTTATCGAAATGGGCTCGTCGCAGACTGAGAAAATCGCTGCTCGGTTTCGAGAAATCAACGAATCCGTATCTTCGGTGAAGCAAAAAGTAAGTTCCCGTCGTTGTCATAACCTAAATTTATCTCGGCTTTAACTACGATTGATGAACGTGCTCTTAATAATACAAAATATAAATGCTGTGGAGAACTCTGGTACATCGTCGTAAGAATGTCTTGAGGGACGAACTTGCTCGGCGAGCCGATAGAAGCTCGGAGAACTAGTCTGGGTTTTCTCCCTCCTCAACTCCATTATAGAGTTTTAAAAAAGTTAGCTTCTCTAATACTCGATTTATAATCTTGCTGTCTTAAAAATTGCTTCCAACAACTGTTATAAATCAAAAACCGTTTGAATAATCGACGTCTTCATTGTCTCCTTTCATTCAGGTTGTAATTTTATTTACATTATGTTGCATGTATGAGAACTATTCTCCCCTCAGGCCCCTAAAAATATAAATTAATAATAAGGTTGCTCTTAGAATATGCTTAGATATAACGGGTTCACCTTGGATAAATAATCTTGCTAGAAATCGCAGAAAATTAGAAAAACGGTGAATTCCTCATAACTTGCCCTTTTCAATTAAATTATAGCCCTCTAAATCGCAATTCCTCCTTCATTGATCACCATCAGCGTTCGTTTAGCAACTGTCACTTGAACTACAGCGTTGTGAAATCAGTGTTTTTAATGTTGGTTGATAGAAAGTTGAACGAACTAATTATGAGTCATTCCACTTGTTTTAATGCCACGTACAAGATATGTTTTACTTGGTGTTGGGATGCTGTCCCCAGAGGCACTTCACCGCTGTAATGTGTAGCGTTGGCTTGACTATCTCATATCTGATGCGGTTTTCGTTAGCCATTGCAATGACAGAAATGGCTGAACCACCAATGGTGAAAGAAGATCCGAACGCGTGCCCTATGCCGCCCGAGGAAGCATCTAAGACACACAATAGAACTCTTTTCCCATGGACAGAAATGCAGCAAGGTGTAATATTGAGCTCTTTCTTTTGGGGCTATGTTCTGACTCCGATAGCTGGAGGATTATTGTCGGAGGCTTTCGGTGCTAAGCCAGTTCTTACATTTGGCATAGCTGGCACAGCGGTTGCCACGTTTCTTACTCCTACGTTCGTCCATCTCTGGGACTGGATCGGATTGATCATGATACGGGTTGTGATAGGGCTATCGCAGGGCGTTGTGTATGCTGCTCTTCATACTCTGGTAGCTCATTGGATACCGAGCCAAGAAAGAGGCACCTGGGGCACTGTCGTCTTCTCAGGTGCCCAGTTCGGCAACACTTTATGCACATTATGCACCTCTCAGTTGTTAGCCGCTTTTGAAAAGTGGGAAATTGTTTTTTACCTGTATGGTACCCTTGGGCTGATATGGACAGTTGTTTTTTTCATGACGACATTTTCAACACCTGTAGATCATCCGCTTCTGACCAATTCAGAAAAAGAAGTTCTCTGCATTTACATGGCCAGAGTAAGGAAAAGGAAACTGAATCGAGGTACTCCATGGAAGAAGATCTTCACCTCCCGCCCTGTCATCGTAATGGTCATCGCTATGATCGGTCACGATTGGGGAGTATTCGCTCTGGTCAACGATATTCCTAAGTATATGAAATCTGTTTTGCACTTCAATGTAAAACAAAACGGCCTCTACTCGGCGCTCGGTTATTTCCTCGTCTGCGTCGTCGGCATTTCGTCAGGAATTTTAGCTGACGCGATTGAAAAAAGGAAAGTCATTTCGACTACAGCAAATCGCAAAATAATGGCAACTTTGGCTTCGATAGGTCCTTCGTTTGGACTGCTAGGAGTATCATACGCTGGATGTAGCGCTACTCGAGCAGTCACATGTCTAGTCGTCGGTATGGCATTTATGGGCTTTTACTATCCAAGTCTCAAAGTAAATCCTATCGATTTGTCTCCCAATTTTGCTGGAACTGTCGGCGCTGTTACTCATTCGATCGGCGGTCTTTCTGGAATCATCGTTCCCTACGTTATTGGAGTCCTTACTCCGAATAGTTTCATGATGGAATGGCGCATTGTCTTCTGGATAACATTTGTCGTCATCTTGTCAACGAATTTCGTGTACGTACTGTACGGGTCGGCGGGTCTTCAGTCTTGGAATGATGAAACAGAAGAAGAGCCGCTACTCCGGGAAGCAGCTAATTGTGAATCTGACTTTTCTCTGTATGATTAACAGAGAAGTGCTGAGAAAATTATAGGGGAAATGCATTCCCTTAGCATTTCTTGTAATCTGTCTTACCTGCAGAACTCAATACAGATGGGCTTATTCTTAGTTATGCACCTTTATCATGCTTGATTTTAGTTGCCAGCAATTCGGCGTTAATTTGAACGTACTAGTTTTGTTATCGATTATGCTAGATTCTCTTTTTGCTGGGTAGAACTTGGTGACTCCTTTAAATATTTGCGGGCGCTTCCCCTCATTCAGGCATTCTCAGGGTGATGTGGAACCAGGGGATCCAGCAGTTCTATTTTTTACATCAATATTAGTGATGTCGTTTTTCGTAGAAGTAATGAAGGATTTATTCTATAGCATTTACATCTCGATTCTATCATTCAATGAGTTTCATGTCAGGCTTTGGTCCCATGTCCAGATATTCAGGTAAGTATAGTACATCGTCCTGTAGCGTAGTCCATTCTTCCTAACTTTGGAGGCGTTAGATTGTGAAAGCATACCAGCTTGTTTGCTTCATGTCTATTCTTTCAAAGTGTAATTATTCTTCCAATACCTGCTAACTGAGCTTAATGCATCTATCTGTTGTTTTTACAAATGCGTTGTGTTGTTTCAGCTCATCGACTACGAGCGTGAATATTACGGCAAAGTTTTAGTCGCTTTGATCGAAGAAAAAAACGGTTTGTTACAAGAGCAAATTAACGAAGCTATCAACGAACTTAACTCACTCGAGGGATCAAATAATACAGGAGGAAAAGTGAGCTCATTTTCAAACTTTATACAATGCCCATGTTTTACATAGCCGAGAAAGGCACTCCAAGCTTTCTAAGATTTGTTACTTGCACTGTGGATAACTAATGTTGATGTGATAAAAATGTTTTCCAAAAAATTCAAAGGGTATTTTAAATGGGAATACGGCTGCGCAAAAACGTGGGTTCCAAAAAGGTCGAAATTTTACCGTATTTTACGCATTGAATTGATTTTATGCAATTAAATCATTTGCAGAGTTCAACTTGCGCTGTTGTGAAATGCGAAAAAGTGAGCCCTGCCCCTGTTTCGGCACAACCTCCAACTGTTAACAAGTCAGAAACTGATGGGAACGTTGGCAAAAAGAGTGAAAAACCTAAATCTGTTGCGTCGAAGGAGAAATCCGAAAACAAATCGAAAGAGACGAAGAAACCAGGTCGGAATTTCTAGCACTAAGTTAGGAGAAGATTACAAAGCTTACAGTTCTGTCAACATTCCTATGAGGGAAATTCTGAAAAAATTATAGTCATCTGAACTATTTTCCTATTAATTTATTTGCAGGTAATGCTCCTGCCGATGACGGGCCTGTAGACGTTGGAAGACTGGATATGAGAGTTGGTAAAATTGTTGAAATCAAGAAACACCCTGATGCCGATTCTTTATATGTGGAACAGGTCGACATTGGAAAACCGAACCCTATCACTGTTGTAAGTTATTGATTGGTGTATTGTATAGCTCGTAGACAAACACCTCCCTCGTCCATAGCAATTGTACTAGTTCATTCCCCGATGAAATAAATGGAAGTCCTGGATGTCAAAGACCATGATAAATTAATAATTAGAAAATAAAATAAAAATATTGGTATGTTACGTCGCTGTAGCGGCTGAAAGAGCAAGAAATTGAAGATCATGTATAATTACAACTACCCTCGAACTGCTGATGTATGTTGAGGAAATGCCGAATAATAAATTATGTGGCATGCAATATGCTTTCCAGGTAAGTGGTCTGGTGAAGCATGTTCCTATAGAAGAGATGCAAGATCGGCTGGTCGTGATTCTGTGTAATTTGAAGCCAGCCAAGATGCGAGGCGTCCTGTCCGAAGGCATGGTAATGTGCGCTAGCACGCCAGACAAGGTGGAAGTACTACGGCCCCCAGCCACAGCTGCGCCGGGTGATATCATCCGCGTACCTGGATACGAACGTGAGCCAGATGCTCTTCTAAATCCAAAAAAGAAGATTTTTGAAACGGTAGCGCCTGATTTGAAAACGGACAACGACCTGTGCGCAACTTACTTAGGAACCAAGTGGAATGTTGTTGGCAAAGGTCCAGTCACTGCAGATAGCCTCAAGGATGTTAACATCAAGTAAATTGTAAATCTTCTCCAAATGCTAATGAAACGTTTTGAACCACTTATTAATTTTTTTTATAACACCCAACAAAAACGCTGCAAATGCTTGTGCGGTCTTAAAATGTTCGTAATGGCGATTTGATGACGCTTGTTATCCATCGCTAGGGTCACACACTGTACATCTGATCTATTTGCTTATTCTTTGTACTAATAAATCTCGATAGTCCCCAAAAGTCAACGTATTAGAACATTTAGGGTCTCGAAATGTTTTCTACGCGGGTGAATGACGATATATTTTCAATGTTAGTGTCACATTACATACGTCCGCGTAGTCCAAATATTGTTTGTATTTATAATGTTTAAGGGCCTTCAATCTGATGAACTTTTTTCATGGGTATGGGAATGCTGGTAATACATTATTGAGAGTCCTTTTATGAAAATTACCCCATTTTTCCAAACTTGGCTTGTATCGTTAGGCTCACATACTGCACATAATTTAAAGGATATTCGGATTCCACGTACCTTGAAACGTAAAACATCACATTTTGATGGGGTTTACGTTCAATAAACCAAAACCCAAAATTTGCACCAGAGGAGTTGATGCATCTAGCAATGTCGGAGTTGTTAGTTGAATGGTCCGTTAAAAAAAGGTCTGTAAGTTCAATGTTAGAAAGTTATTTTTATTTCGCTTAAGAAAAAATATAAAGCTCAAAAATGAACCGAACGAGACACTGTAATGCCAATGAGGCGAATTGAAACGCGGTCATTGGTCTTTTGTTCTTGGATTAACGTGCAACAAATGAAAGTAAATGCAAAATAATTATCAACGGGCGGGGTTCAAGTTTAATCGTCATCATCGGGTCCCTTGGGAGCTTTAGCTGCTGGCCCTCCTGCTCTCTTAGCCATGATAATTTGATCAACGCGGAGAATCGTCGTCGCTGCTGTGCAGGCGAATTTCAGACCCCATTCTTTGAGTTTGTAAAGATCCAAAATGCCCTGCTCTTTGGCGTCGACGGTGAGTTCGTTGGAATCAAGCTGCAAAAAACATCAATAGCTATTTTATTAACATCCAGACCTTGGGATTAACAAAACATAAAGGGTGAAAAAAATTGTCTATTGTTTCTGCATCAATTTCGATTATTACTTTCGCCCTTTCAAGTATCTTCACTTACATCAATTTGAACGCCGAAATTTTGCCCTTCAGGGCCCTTCTTGTGAGCTTCGTGAAGCTGTCGCATTACGTTGCGACTCTTCAAACCTGTATTTTCGGCCAAAGTGACGGGGAAAACTTCCAAAGCCTCAGCAAACCTGGCAACTGCATATCGTTCCAGACCGGGTACAGTGTTAGCGAATTCCCTGATAATGCGGGCAAGTTCTGTTTCGACAGCACCAGCTCCAGGTAAAAACCGTCCATCCTGAAGAAAGCAACTGGTCATTTTCATTCCTTTTTTTCTTTTTGAACAACAGCAATAGAAATGCAGAAAGGAATAGAATAGATTGGAGAAAAATGGAATCACTTACTCGGCTTAAGCCTTTGAATGTGTTAACTCCGTCATCAACAGCCCGCTCAATGTCGTCCATATAGTTTTCCGTGGAACCCCGAATGACAATAGTTGATAGTCTCGAATCTTTGCCTTCCATTCTGAATACTACAACGGTCGTGTCACCAAGTTCATCCATGTACACCGAATCGGCGTAGCCCAATTCTTCTTTTGAAGGAGGCGTCTGAAATTTGAAATGAATAGTGATAAATTTTTTCATAACATTAATTTATTGTTATTATCTCTTGTAAGGTAATTTCTCAGTAGAAATAGCTCACCAGCAAAGGAAGAGCGGTTCCCCCAGTAGCTTGGCATAGACGGCGAATATCGAATTTGCTGTTAAGGCGGACGGCCATTATTCCCACTTTGTTGATGAAATGCAGAGCCATGTCACTGAATTTTCCACCACCAACGATCACATCAACGCCGGCATCTTTGATAGCTTGGATCTGACTTTCGAGCCGGCTCTCTTCTCCTTCGCTGAACTTCATCAATTCATCGGCTGTCTTGATAAGAACAGTTCCCTGGATAGAAAAAAAGCCAAGTAATGGCACGAGGTCAATATTTCGAGCGCTTATGTGCAGGAAAAATGTGCACTTCGAAGTAGTAACACTGCAAAGACAGGAGCGACACAAAATTGATTTACCTTGGTTTCAGTCGTGGCAGTATCGATCGCGCAGCTATAAATTGCGATTTTGGCTTTCTGTTTTTTCGTAACCGCTCCTTCGACTTGCCTCTTGAAAACCATTCCATATACCGACTCCGAATTGAGGAGGCCAGAGCCCTGAAATAAAGCACGGTTAATTATATTAACTGTTTGAAATTTCATGGCAATTGAAGAGTAGATAATTTTTGTAAACCTACCAAGATTTTGCAGACGCGAATATTGTCAACATTGAAAGTCGTCTCATCTGGGAGTATGGCAACTGAAAACAGAGAAATTATGTTTAACTTATTGATCCTATCTAATAAATTGATATAACAGCCAGTTTTCAACTTACTGCAAGCTTTTGTGATAAGCTTGGCAAGGAAATCTTCGTGGCCGTACTGTTTGCTCATGACCGAGCTTCTGATAGCTTTGAAAACCTCTTCTTCGTTCTTAACATCTTTAATTTCATGACAGACGAGGGAAGGTAGTACTTCCAACGCTTTTGCAAGAGCCAGCTGATAGCCTTCGATCACGTCAATGGGAGTCATGCCCTGGAATGAGCATCAAGACTTTGAGTTGTCGTAATTGCATTAAGACGATAAACAGAGAGCTATCCAAGGTAGGATAGCAACAAAAGCACAATAAAAGAAATTAATCGTTGATTACCATTTTCAAAAGAGGAATCGCACTATTGAGCAAAGCTCCGGCAAAAATGATGACAAAATTCGTCCCATCGCCAACTTCTTCTTCCTGCATTTGTGAACTGAGTATCATCATCTTGGCTGCGGGGTGCTCCACCTAGAACATAAATATGGTCGCAGGTATACAAATATGGAAAAATTCAATGTCACAGTTAGGTGAATTTAACAGCAGAACAAAACCTAATTTTAGTCGAAACATTCTGAATCCTCTCACCTCGAGTTCTTTGATGATAGTAGCAGCGTCATTAGTAACAAAAAGTTTGTCAATGTGGTTGATAACTATTTTATTCATTCCGTTTGGGCCATACGCGGTTCTAACGGTATCAGCGAATTCCTTGCAGGCGCTGATATTGCGAAAAACAGCTTCTTCAAGGCCAGAAAAATGCTGCAACAGAAAAACATGCTGAAGTTAGAAAGACAATTATCATGAAAATGCAACAAAGCATTTCGCACGATGATGGCAAGAAAATGATTCCTGATTATCTGCTAATGATTCCAGTCCTACACAACTACTTATTTTAAGTCTTGGTTGCCCCATGAATCCTATATGCCACCAGTAGTGTGCATCCTAAATCGGAGTTTATTAGTTCAGCATTGAAAAATATGCAAGGCTCACACGATTATAATTGGCATTGGACCTGCGTGGGAAGCCAAAAAGAAGTTACCCCGTTGAGGCGCAGCTTTAAACGCAACCCAAGGATCGCAGCAGAGGTTAAGCTCAAACTCTACCAATCACCTAAACTGTCAAGCTGCGCAGTATACGAGAAAAAATATACATGAAGCCGCTATTAACTATGATGCCTTGTGAGTTATGGCGATGTCGAAATGAACGCACGCTATAGCACCCACGTAACTCAGAGAAGCAACAACCATGAGCTATCAGAGCTAAGAATCGCCAATCAAAAGTGTTCCAATGATTATCAATGAGCAAGCTACGAATATAATGAAGATATGAATTCAAAGCCTTCGAGTAATCAAGTACATAGCCGAGTTGATACCGAACCGGCTATTCCAGTTCACACAAGACCCAACAATACTAATTTCGGCCGACGGATTATTTCACAAGCGAAATTGACGAAACAAACAATATAATTTGAAAACTTCTCAATTAATCGGATAATTTGTAAAAATAACGAGCAGATGAACAACTAACTTACCCGAGCTCCTTCTTTGAGCATCTGAGCAAAGCCAGGGGCTTTGGGCACGTGCATAGCCATTTTTAGCTCTTATTTAGTGAAATTCGACGAGAAAATAAGAAAAACTACGATAATCCAAGCGCGTCAATCAATATTCGACAATATTATTCGGCAATGAGATCACCACGAGTTGGACACAAAAAGAACGGGCAAGGCATGTGAAATTAAGTAAAAAGTAAAACCATAGAAGAGAAGCGAGGAGGTGCCCGTGTTGCTAAGTAAAGTGCAGGTGTACCACTACACCACAATAGTTCAGAAAAGAAAACGTGCTAAGACTGTCGTGTAGAACAAAAACATTTTTTTAAACTATAGTTCTCACAAGAAAACAAGCGAACTACTATCACTGTCAATCATTTTTGCGGAAAATATTGTGCGAAATATTGCCATATTATGTCGTGCATCATCACAAATTATGCATGGTATTATCAATGAATCATGAATACATCATGTTGAAAATGGATTAGATGGAAAATGGGTACTGAGAAATGTATCAATAATAATGGTAGATTCGGTGCTATCCTCTCAGTCGCATCAATATTACAACTCGATACTATCGTAATGTAATTTTTCGATGGTAAAAGCCAACGACGAAGACTAACAATCGATGTATTGATATCGATTTGTATGAGCTCAATTCCATTGTAAATTACTTCCGGATTGGAAATTATTCCTTTTATAAATTTGCAAAACTTACTGCCTATAATTCTCGGACAAAAATTGAAATTCTAAAACGATATAGTTTTATCGAATGTACTCTTCTTGTAAGAATCGATTACATCGATCTTTAATATATCGATATATATCGGACTTTAGGTCAGCGTTGGTTGGCTAGCGCCTAGCGTTAGTTTTGAGCGCTGTGGTATTGTGATTTTGTGATTTGCGAGGCGTCGGTTCGTCGTGTTGATTCGGGTGAAAGTGAATTTGTGCACGGTTTTTCCCTCGAGATTCCCGAGACTAAACTGTGAGTTGGAAAATTTATTTATTTTCTTTATTACCGACCGGCATTTGCATGTATTTGCGTTGTAGTTATTTACCCGTTGGATAACGCCTGATAGGTAACCTCGTTGTCCGAAGACAACCGCGGCGGGAGGACCGCTTGTCTATTTTTATTTCGATTTATTCGGCTATTTTTGTTTCGAAACTTACCTTTCCCGGCCATTTATTCGAGCCGGACACGTGGTAAAAATTTTTCGCCACTAATCCAACTCATTCGATTCGCCTTTTTGTTGAATTTCACCTTTGTTGTCTTCCATCGGATTGTGTTCTGACGCGTCGGTTGGTTTCCATTGGCTTCCATTACTACACAATTTACTTAATTAGGTGCTTAGGTATGTATGGTTTGTTGAAATTCGAATTTTTCGCATGACTCCCAGTTACTTTAAAATTGCTGTTCGTGGAGAAATAAATTTTACCGCTATTCGAATGCTCGTTGAGGGATTTTTGATATACAGTTACAGTTACGTAAGGATGTTTAGGGCTGTTGATTTTCCCGCCTCTTGCTCGTTCCTTGGAAAAGAGGGATATCCGCTTAGGAAGACCACTTTATCGGTCGAATCTTCTCTTATTTGCGATGGTTAGATTTTCTTTTGTTTTCTGTTCTATTGATGGCATAATATTAATTTTCTAGGATACGATTTTCTGCTTTGAGCCGAATTACGCATAAATTTCTCTAAACGTAAACAATAGTAATTAATTAATTGTCTCGTTCTTGATGTGACGAATGTATTTGTCGCATCATTTGATTTTATTAGGTTTCCTCATCCAAACTTGATAGCAACCAACATTGATTTGATTTTCCTCCGATCAGTTTGAAGAGAAATGATGCACACCAGTTCCGGATGAGTGACTTCGAAGGTGAAGAGGTCGTTGGCCGTAATCGCTTCTAATGACTACTTGAAACTACTAGGTACCTTTTCAGATCCAGGTAGCGAAAGAGTAGACGACTTTGGTTGGCTCTTGCGATCGTCGTGTGGAGACTCGGCTTGAGGTCTTCCGTTCTATTAATGAGATTGCGTTGCCTCGCTTCAATGCAGAAATAAATCCGCTACCGGCACACATGTCGAAAAATTCGTTGCAGGGGTTGTTTCAGAATTGATCCAAGTTCACCCGTTTCCTAATTTTAATTGGTCTTTTAAATCGAAAATTCAATCCGGGAACTTATTTTGAATTTGATTGAAACTTCTAGTTTACCGAAAATGACTGAGCATAATAGTAGGATAGTTTGTTGGTCTAAGTATCTCAATTAGCAGTTGGATTAAATTACAAATTTAGTAAATTGATTTTGACAGCGATGGTATAGTTTTGATCCCAATGTGGGTATTTTAAACATTAAATGATTTGATGATTAAATGATTTGATGATTAAATGATTTCTGTACAAATTAAATTTTAATTTGTACAGAAATCATTCCATCACTATTATTTTTTTCTTTAGAATCGAGGCAATGTCTAATGCTTACAACCGATAGAGCCAATAAAGAGAAAAAGCAATATTTCACGTTAGAAAAAATTGGCACAGTTAATACAAACAATTTTTTCGTTAAAAAAAAAAAACCGTCGAGTGAAAAAGTGTATCCATCTAGTAGAAGGCTTCCTAGAGGTGAATGAGGTGTTTCTTTCCTTTCCTGATCGTAAAATTTGCTCCGCCTTGAAGACCGCCTCGTTCAGAATAGGCGTTGTTTCCACTAGGACGCTGATACCCGCGATAGCACGGCTCCGCTGCTGCTGAGTTGAACTGCTGCTGTATGTGCCGTGCTAGCCATAATCGGCTAGATATGTATTGTTCTTTAGAGTAATAATGTCTCTCTTGAAAAATTCTGCTGAACAAAGCTTCATTCAATGTCTCAACCATCATTGTGCCCAATTTTTATTTGAATGTAGTTTCAATAACGTTATTACTACACCTTAGTATTCTGTATTTTTTTTTTTTTTTTTTTAGAAAAAATGAACCGACAGCCGCGCACTGGGAAGCAGACGCCACTGCCGAAAAAGGCCGCTAGATCTCGTTCAGCATCGAGATCGCGCAAAGCAAAGGAAAAAACCGAAGCAAAAGAGAAGACGCCTGAGCCGAGGAATCGGTCAAAATCGAAGACAAGGCAATCACCGAGCCGTAAGCGAGGTCGACCAACAAAAGAATCAACTGTCTCCCCAAGAGAAGTGGCCAACACAATAAAGAATGCAGTTGAAAGTGGGTTTTTTTTAAACTTGATTTACCTATTTATTTTAATCTTGATCTCATTATTATCTGTCATTAATCATTCATGTGAATGAATCCTTCGTTTTGTTACAGACATAAGAAATTCCATCTCTCCATCAAAAATAGACGAAGTAGTTCGCGCCAGTGTCACCAGGTTTGAAGAAGTGGCAAATGACATCGTCGCGTCTGTGA
>JASJUZ010000426.1:0-69299 GCA_037159825.1 Tupiocoris notatus | reverse complement strand
GAGCATGCTTTACATCAAACGCGCTCGTTATTGTCAAGTTGAAGAAGCGTAGTTGTATTCTTGACAATTTTCGAAATATCGTTGAGCGTTCTGCTAGTTAATCAGAAAGGAGTCATTTTCAGTTCCGTCAACAATATCTTCCCATCGGTATATTCGAAGGGAAGATAGACGATTCCTGCTGAAAATTGGAGGGGTTGCAAATAATCAGCAGACAACATCGTTAGAACGCCCTTCGTCGCGAAGACTTTAAATGAACGCCTCTTCATCTTTTGCTAATAGACCCCTCCAACGAAGTCGTTTGTTGGGGAATTTGATTTCACGTCAATATTAATTCTCTACTTGCAGTTTCCTTTTTAACCAATGAATAGTTCGTTTCTTATGCCTATTGTAATGATATATAGTGTAATGATAGCTTAATTAGATCGACCGAATAATTTTAGCTTGCATTTGCCCAATTAAGAGAATTGATAGTCAATAATTTTCTGACGAAACTACAGTAGCTAAACCAAAAAACAATCTTGGTCTGAAATTTAAGGGTATTTTTGAAGGGGACTGAGTGGGAAATATAAGACATATCCTTCATCGCTATTTCAGGTGAAGGCGTATTTTGTATTAATTTACAAAGAATTTAGCTTGATAGCTTCAATAGATCTCGAGTTATCGCAGCTTTCGTTCAGAATTTTCGAGATTTTCAGAAATTTGGCATGAGGGTATAACTCAAGAATTTTAAGAGCAGTAAAATCGTTATATACTTGTTGGAATGCTCGTCACACTAGTCATCGTTAGTTGAACAACTTTTGCTTGAAAATAAATAAAAATAAAAATAATTCAAATTGACATAATGCTAGGGAGTTTTCCAGTATAGCTATAGAACGTTTGTCAGGTGTGAATGGTCACATTATATTCGAAATAGTTACGATAGCAAATGGATGGTCTACTTAAATCATAATCGATGCAATAGAAAAATAAACCACTGTAAAATCGTTTGACAGATCTTTCACTCTCCTTATGAATTCAGTAGCCTTATGAATAAAAGAGCGAATTTATCGAGAGCAGAATTTTTATACCTCTATGCCATTTATTTTAAACGATTTTCTAAAGTGAATGAATTTCTTTTGCGACAGGTACGGCTTCATAAGGGAAGTCAAACTGAAATATAAGGTGCGTTATAAATTTTTTCATTTATCCCATAAACGTAGTATTATAATTTAAGAACTGATGATTCATAATGAAACGTTGCAGTAGAGCGACGTTTATGGACGCTCTATTGACAAGATAATCATAGCTTTGGCCAAAATTGAGTGATATAAAACGAGTCGGTTTATTGCGAAAAAGATGAAAAACGCTCTTGTTATAAAATGTGGAAGTTTTAACCCTAGTTCTCAAGTTTGAATCACCTTTCGTTGATGAGGAAACGGAACCGATTGAATTCAAGATTCACCAAAACTCGGCGAATCTTTGATTTTCATTTACTCTGCGTTCCGCTTTGACGTGTTAAAAACGGAGCTTCGCCACGGAGCGCAATAAAGACCTCAGTGCCAGCTTTTTCCACCGTCTCCCGTAAAACCTCTTGATAAATGTTTTACGGCCGGAACAACGACGGTTGTCATAGCCATCCCTCTGCTTCTGCTTCTCCGCTGTGCCCCAGTTCGAATAAGCCTATTGTATAAACCGCACGAGCGCAGAAGCTGGGGATTTTCTTTGATATTTCATATAATACAATAAATGGTCGAGAGAAAAACGGGATATGATGAATCGTCTAGCAGTCCGATCTTCGATAATATCGAAACGATGAAGATGTATTTTCCTAAGCTCGTCGGCAATGCAAACAAATAGCATTGAAAGAGGAGCTAAAATAAATCGTGATAGCGCTTCATCCTCCTTTCGGGGGAAAATTTCAGGGAAAACTATTAAAAATGGACGCCATCGCCACACGTGTAAGCATTATTATTTTCCTCTGTCCTTTAAAGGCGACATCGCAATTTTTCAGACCGCCTGATTTGGTCTCTATAGAGAACTTTCAAGTTCGAAAATATTGTTGGGGATTTCGTCAAGTTGTGTAGGACGCATGAATATTTTATAATGTATCAATTGAAAACAGGTTTTTAATAATATCTTTAATAATAATCTTAATAATATAATCTAATAGTAATTTTAATAACATATCCTTTATTATTTTTGCAGCACAATGCGGATAGGTTGTTGAAACTAATCGAAACCGTCTATCGGTGGCTTCCTCTCGGGACCTTAGTCAATAATAAAGTGCTAATCGTTCACGGTGGCATATCCGACAGTACGGACATCGAAACAATTAAAAACATAGATCGGCAAAAGGTAATGAACGATTAATTCAAGTAGCTCTTCGAAAAAAAAAAAAAAAAAAAAAAAAAAAAAAACGGTCGTATGTCAAATTGAACTGATTTTTCGTTACTTTTCAGTACGTGTCTTTATTGAGGCCTCCAGTTATTGACGGTGTCGTCGTTACAACCGATCACGACAAACGGGAATGGAAACAGGTAGGTATTAAATTGTTTTCCCGTTGAATTATGTCTCACACCAATTTCGTTTCAGCTGAAATTCTGATCATCCCCAAAAAATATACATAATAAACGAGAACTCCAGTGAGTGTCTAAATCTAATTTAATATAATTTTGATATTAAATAGTTAATATTAATCCCAAAAACCATCCCTGGGATGTCCTCGACAATCTGCCTAAATTTCATGGGGTTGTGGGGTATTAGGATCGACGGTTTATGAGTATATCATTAACACACATCTACACGTAGTACTTCCTGTTTCATAAATAGACGAGTTTTGCTTTGATTGTTCAAATTAAATTCAACATAAGTAATTAATATTGATAATATAAAACTCGAACATGTCGGTTTTGTAGTAATTCTTGAGAACGATTCTGCCAGTTTTTGCTGCATAACTTTGGAGCGGTTAGAAATCCCGTAGGTTTGCACCTTGCACCCTAGAACGAGATTGAGCTATTGATAACCTACCAATTTGTTGATTTAGTTGAAAGCATGGTTCGTTTACAAATGTCTGTGTTAGACATAACACGTTACGTTTCAAAAAATGCAAAAACGCGTCCTTCGACTTAAATATTGGGCTCACTTAAATATATGGCTCGAAATATTGGGTAAAAACGAGATGTGATCATTTTTTAGAGGTGGAGAGGTGAAAATCTTTCTAGTTCCTAATGGAAAAACGATGATCTAAACGACGTTGATTTAGACGATCTTGAGAAGATTCGATCTAAATACAAATCGTTTTTTGAATTTTTCGACTTCTAAAAACTCAGGTATTGGCGGATTTTTTGAGATAAAAACTGATTATTATTGGACAAGCGCAATTTTTTTCCGGGACTTGAAAACTATTCATAACCTGGTAAGATACAGCGTATTTGAAATTTTCCATTTCATAGCTGTCGAGCAAATAATATAAAACTGATGGTTCCCTAAATTCTTCGGCTGGAAGTTTTGGAGGCTAATTTCCATTTTATCAATTTCGTTCAAATTTTTCTGTCAAATGAGTTTTATATTTTGTCTAGATTCTACCAATTAGGCCAAATAAATACTAGGAGTGGATTTTATTGGAGAAATTGAGGATTGAAGTTAGAGGTGCGAACTTGATCGATTCACACTTTATTAGAGATTTTCTTCAACGGATTATGGAAATTATTCATTGAAGAAGTACGAAGAAAAATGTTTCAAATGCGCGAAGCGCAGCATAGCGTCTAGTATATAATATACCTAATTATAAAATACCGGGGTCGAATATGCAGACGTTCAACCGCTATTCGACTATAATCCAATGAAACAAAATTCATTTATTTGTAATGTTTATAGTCACCTCTGCATATAAGTTTCACGAGAGTCGCCCCGCATTTCACGCATTTTCAATTAGCCCCTACTCGGCGGAATGCTGGCCTCGAACGTTGTTGAATTGCTCCTTGTATGGGCTTAGCAAAGTTTTCGACAGGTAGAACGTGTAACATCTCTGTTCTCGACGAAGTTCTCCTCTTCGTTATTGCTATTATCACATCCGGGGGATCCTTTATCTCGGGGTAATAATTGTTAGCGCCTTCCACGAGTAGGGAGAACTTAGATTCGCCAACTTCACGCGTCATGCCTACAAAGTTAAGCTTGATCACGATGCTCTTCAACTTTTGATTCAATGTTAACGACACCGAGTATAAACTATCATAGTGAAAACAACGTCGGCCAAATAATGAACCGTCGCTGTTAGGTAAATTAATTTATACGAATGACAATTTTATTAGTAGGGCCGAAAAGTTGTGAGAACTGGAAATGGACGCAATTAGAATGTTGAAAGAATGCGAATAAAATCCAAAATGAAAGGCGAAGGTTTCAGAAGTATCCATTGATGATCTACGTACATCATTATGGTTATTATTATAAAATAATCCACTACAATCGAACACTAAAAAATTTCTGCTCCCCCTCAAAATTTGATGTTTTACGTTTCGAGGTACGTCAACTCCGAATATCGAATGAAAAAATTTCTGTCTACCCACCGTACGCCGTCAACGCTTTTCTGAGGAAACTATAAAAGCTACATACTTAAATATGCACCACAAATCAATCTTGCCCGACCAATGGCTCTTGACTAATTGAATTATGAATGGTATTTTTATGAGGTTTTAAGGGGGAGATAATTTCCTAGTATTTCCCCAGTTTAATATATAATTTTCCCAGTTTTTTTTTCCACGAAAGTGTGGTTTTTTAATGGCTTTTCGGACGCCGAAAAAATGAAAACATAACGGATACAACAGTATTAATGGTTGTTGTGTTATTGCAGCTTGTGTGCGTAATTTTGGAGATTTTGAGAAATCAGCAGACTAACTAGAGAATTTGTGAATCGGTTAAAATCGTTTTGACTAACTGGATTCCACGTCGACACATAAACATCACTGTATTGTTAGGCCAATTGTTTAATTTTAATTAGATAATTAAGAAAAAAATTAAATTACGACAGTTTCTAGGAGTTTCCCCTAATAGTTACCTACCTACCTGTTGTTAGATGGAAACTTACACAAATATTCGGGATGGTTAACTATCACAAGTTCATGGTCAATCATATTGGAAGCATAGGAATAATAAACCTCTGTACAGTCATTTTTGAGTTTACTGTTTCCGCTTTAAGTTGGTTTTTTAACGTTTCTTATTTAATTAGTCCTTATCTTACAGGTTTTCGATATCCTGTGGTCGGATCCGCAAAGAGGCGAAGGATGCATTCCCAATTCATTACGCGGAGCAGGTACATACTTTGGTCCAGATGTCACGGAAAAGTTCCTAGCCAAAAATAGTCTTCAGTATCTCGTCCGATCGCACGAGTGTAAACTTGAAGGTTACGAAATCGTGCATGACGATAAAGTAAGCTGATTGGATTATGAATTTTTAATCTGAACTGAAAGAGATAATGAAATTATAGGTTACCAATAGTTTCGAAAAATGGGATAATAGCGACTCGAGAATACAATATTATTTTGTTCAATTAAATAAAAAATAATTAATAGTAAGGCGGACAATTTTTTGCCGACTAACTTCAGAGTCGTGTTTAGTGACACCAACACTGTTTTGAGCAATGGAAATTAGTCCATATGGAAATTAAGGTAAAGGTTTTCTTTAATAAATTTTTCCTAACCTTAGTAAGAAAATCGCCCTTTTCTCAGATGGTAAATTTATGATATAAAGAACTATTTTAGAAGCACAAATCAAATGATTTTCATTGGAAAATAGGCGCCTTTGAGCTGTGTGTATGCAAAACTACAGAGCAGTAAAGTATTTTATGTTGCCTATCCCAACAAAACAAGGGCTCTAATTTCCTTATCATCTTCTTGGCATAATTATCATAGTTTATGCATAAGAAATATAAATAATAAACACTCAATTTTATCGCATATTTAACCGGCTACGAATTTTTCAAGGTGATCACGATTTTCTCTGCTTCCAATTACTACGAAACTGGTTCGAACAAAGGCGCCTACATGAAATTGGTCGGTCCCGATCTCAAATACCATTTCGTCCAATTTATGGCAGCGCCAAAAGCCGGCTCGGCAAATTTAACCTTCCGACAGAAAGTGAGCCTTATTGAGACATCGGCTATTAAAGAGCTCATGTCAAAAATCAACGCGTCCAGATCAAAATTGCTCCAGGAGTTTTCCATCATGGACCCAAACGCATCGGGTAAAACTATCATACTCGAAGGGAAATTAAAATGAATTTAATCATCTACAATGAAAAGTGATGAAATAAAATTTAATTAAAAAAAAAATTATGAAATTTTCCAATAACATATTCAGGATACTGCGATAAATTAACTTGGGACCAGATGGTTGTAAAATAAGTTATAATTGAATGAGTTATCATTTCTGAATAAGTTATTATTTTTTAGGTTTAGTGTCGGTGACTGATTGGTGTTCTGCCTTGGAAAAAGTCACCGGCCTCAGCGTTCCATGGCGAATGCTTCGAACCAAACTTGCGTCCCTCGATTCTTCGACTGGTCTCGTTCTCTACATGACAACATTCCAAGATAATCTCACTAAACGAGAGGTAATTTAACTGTATCGACGGTAAAATGTTTTCCTCAAAACTGGAAGAATAGGTGAAAAAAAAAAAAAAAATGTGAAGCCTGAGATAATTGAATATTGAGCTTCAGGTTAAGTACTGGGGAAGACTATTATAGTAGAAGTAGACTGTAGTAACGGGGTTCATGCTTATAACTGACCGAGATCCATTTTCATCGTAGGGAAAAGCGGGGAATGAGCCTAACGTTACAATAAACGTTCGGTGAAATTACTAAGAAAAAACGAAAATAAAGTAACAATAAATATAATCACATGGAAGTACTGTGTGTGACACTAGCGATAAAAATCGAGTGCAACGTAAAACGTAAAAAATCGTATAGAACGTAAAAAATAACTAGCATTTTTACACCTATCTTTTGCGGTCAGTAAAAAACAACACTCAATATGCGAACAAAGCGGAAGTACGGTGTGTGACCCGGGAAATAACATTCGAGCTTCATTTACTCGACGTAACAAATATATATATTTTTTGCGGTTTGTAAAAATCTATTTACAAAATACGCACTATAAAAAAAGCGAAAACAGCTCATGTCGTGGAAGTACGGTGTGTGAGCCAAGAGTTTGCTCGCCATAACGAACATTTTAAGACCCCAATCGTTCAAAAATATTGACTCTTAAGTCCAGTAAAAACAAAATAGAAAAACTTGGAACGCGTATATCTCGGAAGTACCATCCAAAATCCGGAAATTGCCAATTTTGCACACTCTGGAGAACAATTTCTGAAACTTTCATTGAATTGCATTCATTTTTCACGCAGATCTTTTGTCATTTTTTTTTTACCTTGGACTGACAGACACAACATTTCTTTCGAATCCACCTCCGATCCGAATTCTACTTTCCGGACCATAACAATAAAGTAAAAACATCGCATTTAGCACATCGCGTAGAGATATATTCCCCTTCCAAAAGTTGGTACATACACTTTTTGCTACCGGTACACCAATGCCACCATCATTTCTCTGAGCACTTTTCTTTGCATTCTTCTTCATCAGGTTTCTGACAAGGGTGGACTTTCACGCACACTTTGGTCTTCTTCTTCTTCAAAGCGCACAACAAATCAATGAACTGTTCGAAAATTAACCTCCCATCTTGGTCGTCGTCCTCGAGGTCGAATTGATAGCGGAGATTTTCCGCAATGATATTCTCGCCCAAGTAGAAAATCGCCTAGGGGAAAAATGGCAATGAAACAAAACTAATAACGTTTGGTTTTTCATTCGGTTTATTTTCAATAGTCAAATAAGTATTCAGGTCAATCAAATCTATATAAGGTGATACTATAAAAACTGGAATCAAAATTGAAATTCAATTCCTTGATTAGTTTCCAACAATATTTGTCTGACATTATCTCAAAACGCTAATTCCCTTGATGGCTCCAGTCCACTCTTTCGATCTGCGACTCATAAGCGGTAATAATTGGTAAGAAATAATCGGCAGTGTCTCTCGAGTTACCTGTTTGGTTTCCCAGAATTCCAACATGCCGTCGGAATTCTTGTCGAAATGGTTAAATCCAACAGCGACACGTTTCATAGTTTGCGGCTTAAACCTTTTCGCCAAGTAGCATTTGAGTTCGTTGAAATCAACGTGGCGATCTTTGTTGGTGTCATAACGGTCGAGCACCTGCAGATAATATCTCCTAATATTATAATACTCGATTTCTTTAGCACGGAATCGAAAGAACGATTAATCTTAAACCAAATGTCGTGAGTACTTCAATGATTTTCCAGAGCCCAGCTTATAATTTTTCCTAGCATACCTAGCTTTGAAGTGTTTTCAACTGACTGATCCCTCATTCATATACTAGAAACAATATAGTTTTGCATGATTTTTATTTGACTCTAGAACTGGACAATTCTTTCGTGAGCTGAACGAACTCTTGAAAATTAATCTTCTGATCCTTGTCACGATCAGCTGCTGCAAACATGTGTCTCAAAAATGGCGACGTCGTGTCCCTGTTGAGTCTTGATAACGCTAGCTTCGCTTCCCAAAAAAGTAGCAAACTGTCTCCATCAGTGTCAGCCGATGTGAAAGCTTCAAACGCTCTTTCGGTGATGATTTCCTTGTGCCGTCTCTTCAGATAAGACACAGTCTCTCCCCAAGAAAGGAGTCCGTCGTTGTTTCGATCGATCTTGGCGAATACCTGCAGTAATTTGAGGGTGATTTCAGGTCCTTGTTGCTGATATAGTGGGTACAGTCAAAAGTGAGGGACATCATGCTCAATATTTCATATTTGACACCACGCGGGGATTTTTTCATGTGATTTTCCTGGTCCCTCATTGCATAGTCACGTTCACCACTAAATACTAAACGGCAATCATTGTGACTTAATCTATCCTTAACAACTAACTAGTACTTACTGCAAAATCAACAGCGAACAAACAGCACAAAAAATTCGTAGTGATATTATGAAGACTTCTGGTTGAAGGAGAGAACAACGTTGAAACAAGTTCTCAAGTTCCCTTCTTATTTCACTTAGCACTTTCGCCATTTTAGGCATCAGTACGCTACCTCAGTCTATTTTTGGTACCTAGTTGATATCATTAGGTAATTCGGTTAGTCATTATTGCTTTTTACAATTGATCAAGACCACAATCTGTGTAACAGTATATTGTTCTCGCCACAAAAAAGACGCCCATTCTGGCCGGTTTCACTTCGAATTCGACCTGACGGCTTCGTTTTTCAAATTGAACAGCCAACTATATTTTCTCGGCATTACGAAGTCGCAAAATTCGGGAAACTCCATTTTTCCCCCTTTGCGGCCTGCTATGCTTTTAAAATGGTCCTTGTCAAAATCATTTGCCAGTTTCAGTTGGTTCAAAGCGGTTTTCATTTCCCAATATTTCACCGCGCCGTCTCTATCTTTGTCTACTTCGTCGAAAATTCGTTTCAACGAGTTTTTCGCGTTTTTCAGTTGCTGATCGCGCACGTGCGAGACGAGTTCGTCCCAATCGACGTAGGAATCTTGATTAATGTCGCATTGCTGGAATACCTGCAATAGCAAATTGATAATTTCGAACTGCTTCTGCTGTTATAAGTTTCATCTGTTTACCCAATGTTTATTCAAATAATTTCGTTTCATTTTGTGAAAAATTCGAATTTCTCGGTCACATCTCAGCTAAAATTTTCACACTGCTGTCATTCCAGTCTGTATTTTCATTCTGGATTTACCAGGCAACGGTCCATACCGGATCTTCGACTTCCATTCGATGAAAAACGACTGTCGGTCAATCCTTAAGACAAAATAATCGTATACTAGTTTGGCCATTCCGTTTATATTTGTACTAAGTAATCAAGACAATGGAGACAGTATTCCTTCATGACAAGCTATCTTTTCCTCGCAATCCCTGGCATAGAAAACGGCAAAATTCGACCCATGTGATTTTGTTGTCTTGATCCGTATCGACGACGTCGAATTTATAGCGCAATTTCTCATCGCGAATATTCTCGCCCAAATAAAGGACCGCCTGTTTCGCCTCCCAGAATTCCAATCGGCCATCGGAGTCTTTGTCGAAAAAGTTGAAACCGATGGCGACACGATCTTTGTGCTGAGGTCGGAACCGTCGGCCCATGTGGCGCATCAGTTCGGGATATGAAACGAAGCCGTCGCGGTTTATATCCACTTGTCGAATCACCTGCGGGCGTTCCAAGACAAGCACTGTTTTGAATCGATCACTAGAAACCACTTTTGAACACTTGATAACAACACCGAGGCATAAATTAACTGGGGAAACGCGAATAGGGAAACGACCGAGTTTTCACGCTTAGAAGCGAAATACTGAAATTTTCTCGAAATTGAACGGCCGCCGGAGCGATGGTTTTCAAGTCGGCCAGGTCCTATATTCAGGAGTAAGATGTTTCAAGATTTTTTCAAGAGTTATTCTGTCTACAAAACAACTAGAATAAATTTTCACGAAACAAGGACCCGCTAAGTTTCAACACAAATAGTAAAATTTCAATTAAAAAAAAGAGGACAAAATGCTAAACAAAGCTTTCGTTTGCGAATAATTTAAAAACACATCTTTGTAAATCAATACGACGCCCACAAAATCAGTTTCAAGTAGAGACCGAGAATTTTTCAACTTATCCCATTGAAAATGGTATTAATACTCTTTAACGTCTTTAATGCCTAAAGAACAGTAAACCAACCTTTTCAAGATCGATGGCATTGTAGCTTCGACCGACCAAAAATTTCGCGAAATTGTTAAATTCCCAGCGGTCCAGTTTGCAGTTTTCATCTCGGTCGTACCTGTGGCAAAAACGGTAGAAAATTCGAGAACGTATTTAGATAAGAAGAAACAATACGTTACGAGAGAGTTGATTCGAAAAATCGACTTAGTACAGAAGAAAATGAAGAAATGAGTAAATACGTTGGCATCATAATTTATTACCAGGAATTCATGGTTGAGCGAAACAATATCAAATTAAAAACTATCCGATTGAAACATTGGATCGTTCTCATTTGTTATTGGAAATGATTTCTTTTCACCCAAATATCACTTACTTTGCGAAGAGTTTTTTGAACACGTTCAGCTCCTGATCTGAAAACTGCGACTCTTGCTCGTCGAACTGCGGTTGTGCTTGATTGTCGTTACAAATCGCCCGCTTTTGGAGGCCGAGAAATTGCTTCACCCGATTCTCCAACGGGAATCTCCTCTGCGCTACGGTTTTCAGTGCATTCATTTTTGTGGCAGTGTTAGTTGAGGAATGGCGGAATTTTTTCAAGCGAAATTTTGAACACGAAAAATTCGTGATAACTGGTGGAACGTCTTGAACTAAATTTTTTTTTTTTTGTTGAAACCGTTGAATTTGTTAATTGTTTATAGTGAAATGAACATCTGGTTTTATTTCGCATGTTTCTCACACTACAGGTTACTAAAGTTGGTCTTGTTTACCTTCGTCAATTTGAAGCATTCTATCGATTTTCAAAAATTTCGAAATGTAAGAAAAAACGTCGTGTTTGGAAAAAGTCCGCTTCACGTAATTTCGGCTTTCGGGCGACCTAGCGGTCAAACTATTTGGTTTTACGTATTACAAAACTGCAAAGTTGTAGCCAGATAAATTTTTGACATTTTTGTAGTTAAAATTGTTAAGTTTGCTTTCACCTCCGCGGAGGTTATAGCCTTCCGAAGTCGGAATTTAAGAATTTCGTTTCAAAAAAACTCTCGTGGGTAGAGCAAAATAATTGTGAAACGATAAAAATTATTTCATGACGATTTCGTCAATTAAAACAAAATTTCTGAACCGGTTAAATCGTACTTTTTTGATTTTGGAGTTTGATTTTTCTTGAGGGAGCTTAATGTAAGTTTTTGAGCATTTCCGAAACCACGTTTTCCGCAGTTGATCGCGATTTTCTCGAAAAAGTCTCACAAGGTAATACAATTTATAAGCGCATTTTGTTTGTGGGTAAATTCTTTAAACGAAAAAGTACAAGAATTTGTTCGCAGGTAGATTTTAGTCGGAGCTAGAGCGGCCCGAATCGAAGGTAAAAAAATCGTGGGTATCCAATTGATTGAGAAACTGGGGCAAGGTAATCAAATTTTGATTATAGAGTCTTAAAGCAAACTCATCGGGTGGACGTTTTTTCTTTTTTTTTTTTAATTGGGCCTTAATTTAAGTTTTATTGCGCATAATCACTTTTTATTTTTAATCGATTCTAAATTAAATTTCCTCAATTTGCTTACACAGCACCTATTTTTTCTAAATTCGCGAACGTGACGAAAAAAAAATTGCAAAGTTAAAACTCCAAAAGTATGAAAACCGAAAAAAATTTAAAAAAAATTTATAGCTGTTAGAAAATGATTGTTTTCACTTTGAATTCGGATTCTACGTCTAATTTCCTGTAGGAATCATTAATTAATCAAATTTGAACAGCACTGTAACCATTTTCAAAGTTGAAAAATGTAGGAGTGGCGTAGTACTAAACTGGGAAAACTAATGGTAGTCGTCCAATTTCCGTCGTTTTGACGTCAAATTCAGATTCAGCGTTAGATTTTCTTGGAAAATAGCTTCCAACTTCACTTGAAAACAAAAATTTAATTTTTCACTCTTACCGATCCCAGCGGAGCTCCGGCCGGTGAATAACTCGATTTACGGAAAATAATTTCTGTGGCGCTGTTTAAATTTTTTTCACCAAATTTTTTGCTATTTACGTGTGTAAGGCGTTCAAATGAAGACTCTTGCATAATAAAACAATTGATTTACATTAATTTTGACCCTGAAAATCACGGTTAAAGTCCAATTTCCGAGCTTTCGAAAACTGATTTTTTTGGACCACTTGCGGATTTTTCCGAGAAATAAAAAAAATCACAAAAATACATCTCGGTAAGATACAACTTTCCTGAAAATTTCAGATTTTTATCTGTATTGAGAGAGGAGCAAAAATTCGTTAACTGTTCGGTTGAAAAAAATCGCAGGGGTCCCCCTTGGATTTTTCGCGAAAAATTTTTTGAACTGGATTTTGCTCAAATTCAGCATAATGATAGTTGATGATGTGTATATCAATAATATATGGTTCATTCTTTGTTTCTTTTGCACTAAACAGATGAAAATAACGTTTAAATTTGAAATATGTGATGTTTTCGTGTACAGTCTACTAATATTGTTGAATAACGCAAAAACGGTTGAAAAATGGATAGGTACATTACATTAGGAAAATGTGGACAGTTAAATTATCCATCTTTTGGTATATTCAAACATCTGAATTGACGAATTTTTGTTTGAGTTATCCACTGTGCAAGTTACAAATCTGGGAAAACTTAAAAGTTGAAACGTCTACCTCGGCTAAAACTTTGCACAAGTTGAAAAGCCCCAAAATTTATGATACTAAGTACAATGCAATACCCACCACCTAGATACCAAATTATAGCAGCTGCAATAAACACTATAAATTACACCTCTCAATACACAAAAATAATAAACTACTATTTATATAGTAGTGAAAAGGACACTACCCCCACCGATTTGTAACGCACTGCAGGAGGGGCGTAGCCCCCCCCCCGCTTCAAATACTTCAAACACTAAGATTTCCTGGGACTACCATTTTTCGAAAACACTAACGATTATATTTCTCGATTATTTCAGACAGGAGCAACTGTTGCTGAAACATTGTACAAAAACAAATCAAGTTTGGAGGCCATTTTCCGAATAATCGATAAAGACAACTCAGGTAAGAAAATTTTCATACTTGGATCATTCATAGCGAGACGAAAAGCGATTTCGGTTGTTGTGTGGGAAAAGGTCTTTGGATGCTATAGTAGAAGAAAGAATGCCATACTCACTAAAAGATGCACAAAGTGCACATTTCACTTTCAAATAAATCTTGGAATGCCTCTCGAAAACATAATATGTTTTCGCCAATATTATTGACAATATTATTGTCAATTGGCGAAATTCTAACCCGCGATGTAATACCAAAATTGCGTATTTTCCAGGTTTTATTTCAGTGGAGGAATTCAAAGACGCGTGCCAATTGATCGGCCAACATTTGGATCACCCGACGGGAGACGCGGTCGACATTTGCAAGAGCATGGACATGAACAAAGATGGCCTAGTCGATTTGAATGAATTCCTTGAAACTTTCCGTTTGGTCGAGAGGCAGCATTCGCTGGAAATCGAAACGGACGATGAGGATAATTGATTGAATCGATAACGCAGTTGGAACGTTTCGCCGTTCGTTCCAAATGCTGAAGGTTCTAAGGAAAATCAATGGCCAGGGTGAACTATTGGTGCAACAAAAATTGATTTTTCACCGTGTTTTTTGACGCTGTATTGCTTACTGTGGAAAAGAATGTAGTGCATGGATTTGATTTGCTAGCGGTTCTGGTGCGAGTCGCTGGAATTGACTCGACGAGTTGAAAAATAATTTTATCTTGGGAGTGGAACTAGTTGCGGGACGAAGCAAGCATTGAGTGGTCATAGGAGTAAAAATAATTTATACAAATACCCCTTCAGCCTTACGCAATGTCGATTGAAAACGCTGCGTTATCTTTTTCAAAATATGCATCATCTTAGTACAAGCCACTTGAATCTCTAATTGTCTTCATAATTATTGTCCGTGATATAATTCTAGCCTCGTGACATTTTTTGTCCTTCAATAGGCCATTTACGCTGGAAGTTTGTAATATCTCCGTTCCTTACAAGTTACCATTATCGTACTCGAACGTTCCCGAATATCCGCTATTTTATAAATACCAAGTATTGAGCTGTCATATCTGCAAACATTATAACGCTTACTTTCTATCTCTTCCCGATTGTTAGTTTAAGAATTGTGTTAAAGAAGTGTGTTTTCGAATAGATAAATTTTACTATACCTCTTTTAAACGATTTCGATTTTATCCAAATTGTAAACGTTATAAATAAAAAATGTTTCCTATTGAACATGTTGGTGTTTCAATGTTGTACGTCGAGCTCTTTATTCAAAGTTGGAAATTACAATATTATAAGACAACTATAACTGATATTTTGTGATATTGATTGTTATTTGGGTATCAGGAGGTGACTGTAGTGCTGATGATGGAAGGGCCAAGGCAAACTTCGAGTAATTAAGTGAAGTGCTCGATTTTTCTTAAGATTTTGTGTCAGTGGTTTATCGTTATTGGCTCCTTCCTTATTTTCATGAACAAGATTGTTTAATAGAGCTAGTTAGTTCGTTCACAAAACATTTTGCTATTTGGAACACTCGATGCGCCATAATTAATGTTCTTATCCAAGAGTAAATATATCATCCATCGATTCAGCACTACGAATGCGGCATTGATATTGATATTTTAAATGAAAATTATAGAAATACTCGGATTTAATTAAATGTACTTACATAGCTACTGTACATTATCTATTATTTTGTTTTAATATAATCCAACGGGACCATGGTCAACTACTTGTGAAAGACAGTTCGGGTTGTAAGTAGCACCAAGCAAGTTATCCCATTGTGATATTTAGTTTAGAGAACGAACGCAAAATTTTCCTTTTCCGCATCTTTTTCTGAGTTTGTTACCTTGGGAAAATAATTTACCTTTCCGTAAGTTATTTATGTCGAAAAGACGAATTTTATTTTTACATATTAATAAATATCGTAATTGGAATGCTCAAATTTTTTTTTTTTAAATAAGTACGAAAACATTGGAAAAAGTATTGACAAAACATGAAAACATTTTGGGGATAGTTCCCATTTCATTTCCACGTTAACTGTTGAATTTTAGATTTAACGAAAAAATTGTGATTTTTATTAAGACCACATTTCAGTAAGTTGTTAAACCAGTCAAATATTTGATATTCCCCTATGAATTTTTTAACATATTTCGACTAATCTGCAAAAAATGATGAATCTCGGTACTAAGCATGATGGTTATATATAAATGAATCGTTCTGTTTTGATGCAGTACGCTTCGATTGAATTGGCTTTTATAACCTCGACGGTGAATTGATATAAATGAAAACGAGCGCTTGTATTAATTCAGCCCAGCCTTTCCAATTCGAAAATTATGAGTGAGTATGACATCCAAATTTATGAAATGTTAACGTGTTTCTTTTACGTGAAATACAATATTGATCGTGAAAATAATTATTGGAATGATTTATTCTCCAGTTATTTCTCGAAAAACGCCTCATGTAGGCTGCGTAAATTTGTTTTGATTGCTGTAAATAATAATTAAGATGTATTCTTCATCAAGAAATTTCAACAGCGTCGACAAGCGAATAAAGAGCACTAATGACCGCCCGATATATAAAGCTTTCACACGGCCACTTTCAACAGGTCTAATAGAGAACAACCAATTAGTGAGATCTGTTAAATGGAGAACGATGCCGAAACGTGGAGAATACCTGCCGACCGCAAGGGGGGCTGAAAGTTTCATGAAACCTTTTCTTTACCCGTAATTGCCTGGCCGGAGCGCATCTGCTGCAGGAAATGTCGTTTTTCGAATAGAGAAGATGACGTTGCTGTTCAAAATCACCCTCCCACCTTATTAATCTGTCTCCGAGGTTTTAAAAATGATATCTTGGGCTTCATCACTGAAGAAATGGACATGCTCGGCTTAATACTTCACATAAACCAGGCGATCGCATTACAGATGGACATAGGAATGATCGAACGATAAAATGGTCCAACATTACAAGGTTTCACTGGATTCTGATAGTGCTAATCAATAGCAAACTATTCGGTTTTCTTTTTTTACATCCATGTTAACTTATTAATTGGAAGTATTAATTGTGATCTTCCGAAAAGTCGAATTTGGAAGAAACAGTCTCAGAACAGGTGACATAAATTGTCATATCTTTGTGAAGACTGATATATATGCCCAAAATTAGTAGTAACGTGGATTACGCAGAGTACTTAAGAGAATCGGTTAACGTTGACTCTAACTGGATTTTTTCAGGCCATACAAACAGTGGAATGTAAACATTTCTGCACCTTAAGCGTTCAAATATATTATTTTTTGCGGTCAGTAACAATCAAATTGTAATTATAATTGACACAGTGGAAGAACGGTGCGTGTTCCAATAAATAAAAAAATATAGCATCATTTGCTTGCACCAACAAACATTTTAAGATCTCAAACGTTTTAAAATATCGACTCTTAAGGCCGGTGGAAACCAAAATAGAAAAACCGTCAAACGCGTATATTCCGGAAATACTGTGAATTATTTAAAATCCAAAAACCGTTAATTTTGCACGTTCACGTGGAAAAATTTTTCTGAAAATTTCATTCATTTTTCCCGGAGATATGGCAACTTTTCTCACTTTTTGGCCACACGCAGACAGTTGTTCAGAAAGTGTTTCTAAGAAAATTTCTTCCAAATTCAACTCTACAGACGATCACAATACTTCCATTTACTACGAAAACATGGAAGTAAAGAACTGGTTACTTCTTGCTATTGAAACGCTTCTTCTTCTTCTTCTGTTTCACCATCAATGCTATACAATCGTTTCGTGCCCGTGAATTCCGCGTTAACGATTTAACTTTCAAATAGACGCCGCTCCAAAAACGAGTTCATCACTTTTCGATCGTCAAATCGTGGGAAATCACTTGCAGGACAAAACAGCTTCCGAAAACGCGTTTCAAAAAAGCTCGCGCCCTTAATTACAGGACATTGAGACGCCTCGAAAATATCCACTAAACGAAGGGCCATATTTTCCATATGCTACTCCAGTTTCTTTATATGAAAATGTCTAGTCGTGAGACAGATGTGGAATCTTTTATGCGGGCAATCAAGCGTCCTTTTGTCACCGACGAAACCATACGGCGGCCAAGTCCATACTGGCTGTACACCTGTGACGATTCCAGCGCGTATTTGTTCATTAACTTTGACGTGAATACAAAAAAATCTGCGGCTTTTCTTTTTCCGTTGTGTGCGAAAAAAAACCCGCGGAATTTCCTCGCTTTCGTTTCAAACGAAGGTTCTTCATTATGTCGCCCGATCATTTTTTTTTCGACTCTATAATGAGACATATTCGTGTCCCGCATTGGATCTTCGAGAACATTGTTTACCCTGAATTGAGTCCGGTGGACAATGATGAAATAAACGGTCTCATTTAGGAAGCTATCAAAATCGGAACGTCAACTCGCTTAGATGAGAAGAATAGCCGCTTAATCGTCGTTTAATTTTTAGCAAAAAGAGAATTATTTTGAATGATCGAACGAAACGATCGAAAGCCAAAAGGTTTAAGTCGTTTGAAAAACTCTGGCGCCATGTGAGGATTAAAACTACTTGAATCGCTACTGTATTATATTATGACTCTTCTTATTCTGATCCAATATTACCTTTGTAAGCTAGTATGTTAAAAATGTGAGCATCAGTATCAACTAAATGAACAAGCATCGAATCAACACACTATTGGTTTATAATTAAAAAATAATCAACCATATTGCAATCGCCCAAAATAGAGAAATATTTGTACCTCTCAAAATTTGATGTTTTGCGTTTCAAGTCATGTAGAATTCGAATATACGATAAATAAAAAATCTATTCGTCCTCCCTACGCGATCAACATTTTTCTGGCGAATTTATAACAGCCGAATTCTTGACATTTCCATCAAAAATCAATATTGGTCTGACAATTGCTCAATTCTCAAGCCAAATCGCTACCTCAGTTTAAACGGTATGTTTTGAAGTTCTGAAGGGGAGAAATTAATGTTATCCAACGCTTTTCAGACAAAGGTACAATAATGGTATCTATTTGCACAGGTTTTTTGGGCGCTGAATCAAATGAGACCATAGCGAGGTCGATAGCTTTAATGGTTCCCGAGTTATTATATTTTTCAGAAACTTGGCATGAAACTGGAAAATTTTTGCAGCTAAAGATATTGTTCTTTATCCGTTGGAACGGCTGTCAAACAATCTTCGGCTGTAAGTATCGTTAGAAGTGAATAACATATCTTTTAACTGGATAATTAATAAGACAAAAATAATTTAAATTACTCTAGCTGCTAAGGAGTTTTCCCTGTATAGTTATCAATCTGTTTTTAGATGAAAACGTTCACCAATGTTCAGGACAGCAGCTACTATCACAAATAGATGGTTTTCTTGAAGCAAAGATTAACAAACGAATAATGATTTGCAGTATTTTTCTCTCTCCACGCGGCTAATTGTTCTTTATTATTAATAAACCATTATTTATAAACGCTCAACAAACCAAAAACTATGACCCGACCTCAAAATCCAGGGAATGTGGTTCGCAAATATCCAATTTAAAAAAAAATCTGTCCGACATCAACACTTACTGAGGAAAACAAAATATTCTCCATAAACAATTATTGAGCTTATGATGGCCCAATTCTTTAACCAAATCGCTGCCTTAATTTTAAGGGTACCTATTTGCAGAGATGTGGATATTCTTAGTTTCCAACGTTTTCCAGACATAATATGATGTGTATTTGGTATCAATTTTAATAGAGTTTTGCACGCTGAATCAAATAAAATCATAACAAAGATTATAGCTTTAGTGTTTATCAAGTCATCTCAGCTATTGTGGGATTCTTTCGAGTTAGTGATGAATTTGTCCACGCTAGATAACTCAATCATTTGTTGATCTCTAAAAATTGTTCTATACTCGTTGGGATGTTGGTCAATATTTTTCTTCAGCTGTAGGCAACTAATTTGACGTGTAATTAAGATCAATAAAAATACGTACAATTACGATTTTGCCAAGGAGTTTGCACTTAGTTACCTCCATAATTGTTAGATGACAACTTTTTGAAGAGTTTTGGGTAGTTATCATAACAATAAGCGGTTGGTTCTTTCAAATCTTTATTGAATCAAAAAATTAATAAACCACTGCTCTATAATTTGCGTTTTATCCAATCGAATTCAATTCTATTTACCAATTCGATTCTCACCAATAAAAACTTTTGAAAATTGCAACTTCTGTGATAAGAACTGACGTTTGTATTATTTTATTTATACATTATTGAGCTAGAAAATATTCAAAACGTTGCCCAGGGGTAGCTGGGGCGTATAATAAAAACCGAAACTGGCGTGTGGCCTTAAAAAACTAACCGAGGAGTTTACCTGGTAGCACGAGATGGATGCACATACCTAACCCTGAGAATCCTTCATGTGGAATCAGTTGCGTGAGTTGGGCGAACATTTGAAAAACTCGAGGCTGAACAAAACCGTATTAGCATTACAGAGGGAAGTGCTGAAACTCCAACCCTTTGCCGCATTCGGCGGTGCACTTTTCTCACAATCAATCCCACCTTTTTTTCTACCCACATGAGTTGAGTTCATCTTTTTCAAATAGTTTCCGAAACGCGAAGGATTATAAAAGGTCACCTGTTGCACTGCTGAAAAAAGTCCATTCGTTTAACGATTCACAGATGATAATAAGGACGCGCCCTGATCAGATACGTCCGAACAGATCAACATGTGTTCAGACCACGCTCGCTCCATATAATAAGGAAATTATCAGTTTTACTCCACTATAGTTTCCTAGGTAAACGGAATCCCTTCATAAAGTACTTTTTTCATGACCACAACTCTAGTTACACAGATGAACAGGATATCGCCCATAACGCATATTGTACATTCAATATAGAGTACAATGTAACGCAGGAATTATGATTAAATCGAAATTACAAAATTAATACTCTGCCGTAGGTTGTTAGTGAAAAATTGTATAGGATTGTCTTGATCTAGTTCAAGATGGAGATAGTAATTGTTTGAATATGGGATGATATATTTTTTGTGTATTATTCAATAGTAAACGATTGTTATCGCCCATGAAAAAAATCGTCTAACCCCTCCACCCCTCAAGATTTGATGTTTCACGTTTCAAGTCATGTAGAATCCAAAGAACCAATAAAAAAATTAAAAAATTGCCCGTATGCCGTACGCCTTCAACATTTTTCTGAAGAAACGTTAATAGCCAAAATCTTGTAATTTCCACCAAAAACCATTCTCGGTCTGACAACGGATTCTTTCGATAAATAGGTAGCTACCTCAGTTTTAAGGGTATTTTTCGGAGTTTTATGGGAGAAGGTAATTCGATAGTTCAACACGAGAGTTTATGTAGCTATAAAAATCATTATTTACTTGAATCTGGTTTTTTGGAGAATAATTTCAACTTAAAATTAAATAATGTAGTAGAGGGGTTGTGAGGGGGAGAAGAACTAGGTGACTTATTCTCCCCCTCACAAACCCTCTACTACAATAAATGCGACGACAACCAAGCGAAGAATTAAATAATGGAGAGTTTTAGTGAATTTCGCGTTTTTTGAAACTCTAATGGTCATAACAATCCTCCATCGACAAGGCGGTAACCATAAAAAACGTATGATTTAATGAATAACCAATACTTCTACGTTTCAGTTTTCAAAAAATGCAAAATGCATTAAAACTCTCCAGTTAAGTAGAATACCATTAAAATTAAGATATTTACTAAGGAGGTTTCCTTTGAGTCGCCAATTTATTGTAAAACGGAAACTTTTACAAGTTCACTATCACGAGTGGATGGTCTTCTCAAATAATAATTAAAGTAAGGAAATAATAAGCCACTGTACAATAATTTGCTGCTCGAAGATATCAGAATCTATATTGTTTTGTGGAACGGGGGAGGTGTCCGCTCTGTCTATTTTTTCATATTTGTAGCACCGATGGCACTACTTTCCTCTTTTACCATTCGGGCGAAGGAAGTAAAAATGATTTGTGATCTTCCAAACTTTCCAAAAGGAAGAAATAGAAGACGAATACGAAGACAGCCCTGTAATCTGGGTCTGGCCGAAAGCAGAAGGCGAACGCTCGGGGGCCGCAGCTGTCAAACTGGCATAAAACGTGTTAATCTCAACGCGATCACGAGAAATTCTCAAAATACCCGCGTGCGCCTGATCTCGCCTGATCGTCCGTCATTTCACATCCAGTGTTTAATCCGGCTCGAGCATTACCAAGGTGATTGTTAGCATCATTTCTGGCTGGCCAGATGAGGAAACGTGGCTATTCGATACCTCGACTCGGGTGATTTACTGGGCGACCCAAGCTTCTCAGCGCTGAGGTTGATGGGTATATACGAAGCCAATGATCAATAGCTATCAAGATAGCGCTCGAATGCCGCTGCCTGTTTAATCATTGAGAAAACCTGGGATGAACTTGTATCGCTGTACTTGCGCTTCTTGATACTTGGAAATTTCTATGTTTTGTAAAGATATGAACTGGAGTAAAATGCAATCCAAATCTTGCGATCAGACCGCGGGAAAAATAGAAAGGATCTTGGTTTTACGGGCTTTAATTTGCTTTCCTTTCAATCTATCAAAGGAAATTAAATAAATAAATCAATAAATTACCTAAAACAGTAAAAATACAATTTTCCTTGATGGTAAATAAAACGAACCGCGGCGATTACAAAAGACGCATAAAACAATGAAGCACATTTAAAAATTAAATACGTCAGTTACGAAACATTCGGTAATGAATATAATATATCAAATAATATTTACATATTTTATGATGGATTTTGAGACAGGGCTGAATTTTAAATTTATACGATGGAAAATTCTAAAAGCTGAGCCTCACTTTAAAAAAATCTTGCCGCACATTCGTCGAGAACAATGGACTGAAAACTTGAGATACAGGATGTTTCATTTATGTTCAGGACATTTCTTTGCACCGACGCGTTATAGTGAAGCTCGCGTGAAAGGAAAGACAGTTGAAGGAAATCTATTCAAATTTATGTAAGAGCTCCCTTGGAAAGGAAGGCAAACCCTAATGAACTTCCCGAGCTTTGGTTAAGTGCTTCGTGATATATTTGAGAGCATGGCAACGAAAATGATAGGAGTTGCCTTCAACCACGCGAAAGCGCTTTTCCTCTTTCGCACGACGATCTTTTTTTTCTTTTTGCTCTTGAATTCCTTCACAACGCCCAAGGGTGGCTTTATCCAACAAAGTCACGTGATCCCATTACGAGTGAAAACGGCTGGTAATTTAGGGCAACTACGATTTCACCTCGATCCACCGCAGGTCGACCACTAAACTTCCACAACCGCCGCCATCTTCGTCTTATGGTGTACGAAAAGTTAAAATATTCACGAGAAAAGCGTGGCGTGGAAGCAAACTACGCTGAGGGCCATCAATTTTTTCTCAGGTCCCTACTTTTTAACCGTATTTCACACGACCCCACCTGCATGTTCTTTCCCTTTCCGTATACTTCGGCTTAGATTTTATCGAAAAAACACGGCCACAATTTTTCTCTTGGTCTCGACCGCGTAATAACTGCCGCGATCCATTTTTACACTTCTTCCGCCGCTGTCTAACTTTCCTAGCTCCTCGGAAGCTATCAGATTTTTATTCAGAACGAAAAGTAAACGATTCGTTGCTTCTGTTATTCGTCGCGCGTGGAAGCAAATATTCCGAACCGAGTTTGCGAGCGATTGTTCTGATTTATTAACTGCGCCATTATTTCTTTTATTTCCAGAAACTGGTACGTTATTCGACGTTGTTTGCTCAACGTTTTCCCCTACTCGCTTTTTCCTGTATTTGCTCGAAGAAGCGTAACAACACTTGTAAATAAACGTTCTGCCACCGCAGGTAGTGGTTACTTTTCTTCTTTAAACGATAAACAGTACAGGTTATAAATTATTCAACGAAACGAAGCGTGGAATCACAGAATAGCTTCAAGCAACCCAGTTTATTTGGTCGAATCCTGTCTTTGTTGGCTGAAAATTTCGGCTTATTCTTCAATCATAAACGAATATGTAATCGCACACGAAAATGTTATGAAGAAACAAAAAGAAGGATTGTCATGTTATAAGTCATGAAGAACCCAAACATAGGATGAAATGTATTTTTTTCCGTTGATAGCGCTTTTTGACAACAATTATAGGATATAATAGTAATTTAATTTTAATTAAAAGTTATTAAGCATTTTTACCATTTATTGCATTTTCAACCAGAAAGTCATTTAAAAAATATATATCTCCAGTATTGATCAATTAACTTTGGCAAATCGCTCTTAAAATTAATTCTGGACTTTGTAAAAATCGAGGTACCCAAAATCAATTTTAAAATTCGAGCTTCATAAAGTCTATACATTTTTCGAAAAGCTTTTTTTAAAAATAACATTACGAGTTTGACGGTAGTAATTCAACAGCCGATGTATCATTCTAGTTCCGAAAAGCGCCCATTTTCGAACTGGCAAACTCAAAACCGGCAATTACCATTGTTACCTAATTGTCCTTCGGTAGACAATACCTCGAAAGAGGCGGAGCCATAGCGTGCCAGGAACGAATAAAAATGAATTAGCCATCGCGAGACAGTTAAGATGGGGAGACCGCAGGCCACCTCGGAAATTTCCTATGCGGTCCGAACGAAGGTAATTGTCCGTGAGAGAGCTAATTGCATATTACAAAAGGCGGCAAACAAAGGGGGAAGGTTCCGAAAGAAAACCCCTTGAGTGGTCTTAGTAATCGTAAGGGTTGAAGATAAAGAGAAATGTTAGCTTGTGTTTGTGACCAATGGTGAGTACAGTAGCCGACTTATTTCACTGTAATAGTGGGGGTAATGGATCGATCGGACGAAGGCCGACCATTGGCGAGGCTCGGCCAATCCACGGACAGGAAACTTCTAGACGAGCAGTGCACGGACGGCAGTCGTGAGAAAAATTGATTAAATCATGGGAATAGCTATGACGATGAGACTCGACTCTCAAAATTGATTGCAATGGTCGACACAGCGACAAAATTTCAAAAATATCGAAAACGACGTCGCACTGTCGATAAAAATAAAGATACAAAAATTATCTAAAAATTACTCAAAATTGATTGCAACGGTCGACACTGCAACAAAATTTTAAAAATATCAAAAACGACGTCGCACTGTCGATAAAAATAAAGATACAAAAATTATCTACAAAGTTCGTGAGACAAAGCGCGCGGACGAAGGGGAAAATTCGAGTTTATATCGATCGCGTCTGGAAAATAGTAATCTGATATACTCGAACACAAAATTCGATGCTGTTTATGAATAAATAAACTCGCAAACACGATCCTTCCGAATCAATCAAGAATCTACGGTTGGTGAACTAATTAACCAAACTGCAATTCTTCGGCCGTCCTAGTATAATCGGACGAATGTTGAATTTTCCGACGTGTAAAAGGTAAACACGAGCGCTTTGCCATTGTGTCGGTAAAATATTACAGAAACGTTATCGAGTTTCTGTTCGCACCACAGATGCAAAGGCACAGTCCTGTAACGCGTTTAATTCGAACCGCTTTTGGTTTAATATACAATAACAAACCATTGAAATTGCTCACACACACAAAAGACGAATTTAACCCGCCCTCGAAATTTGATGTTATACGTTTCAAGGAACGTGAAATCCGGATATTAAATGAAAAAATTTCTGTCCGTCCGCCGTCAATATTTTTCTGACGGAGCTATAATAAAATAAAAGCTACATACTTGAAATATTCACCAAAAATCAATCTTGGCCTAAAATCGCTTAATTCTGTAGCACCAAATCGCAACCTATTTTTTAACGGTATTGGGGGGATAAGGGCGAATTAATTCGCGGCTTCTTTATTTCATGCAAAGTCGAATCTCTAGCTACTTCAAGGTAAACATTCACGTATTCAACCGAATCGTTCGTAAAGACTCGATATTGTGAGTACCAAGCGTAGTTGTTGCTATCAAGGTTGACTAACTAGGACCAAATTGAAGGCTGCGTATGTTTTAAGTGTAGACCGAACTAAGTGCTCATTTCAGAACGCGCAGTTGCTTTGAGGTAAGAGCAAGCCTCCAAGTACGATTCTCTCTCACGTACACGTTCTATCGTATTTTCGTGGTCGAACAAAACGCGACAATTAACCGGTGAGTCCTCGCCGAGTCCTTGGTTCAGGTTAATTCGCCCGTTTAGCGGCGGAAACGAATCCTTGTCGAGGTAATGACTGCGTTTTGTCGTGTTCAGACAATCCAAGGCACGAGGAGATAAATGTGACTTTCGTCTATTCAGTAGTTGTCAGCATTAGCACCAATGGGGAATCTGGATAGATTTTTTATTCGAAACTGGTTATTGATAAGTATTACACATGCCTAGAGACAATATTTTCATGTGAAATCAAAATTCTAGTAAAAATATTAAAAAATTGAGGGAATAATTGTCAAGAGAAGAAAAGGGAAGAGTGAAGCAGAGGAGCATTATTGACGTCAATAGCCCAGTCTCAAAATACATCAAATCGATTGCCTGCTCTATCAGAACTGGTTGGAGAACAAGTGATGTCAACAACGTGGTACTCCCTTCCCTTCAAGGCATTTTTCAAACTTGATGATTTCACTAAAATATGTCACTTGTGCCGTCAATTAGGGTTAGAGTCTTATGAGATTTAAAACGTCTCTTTCGCCGAGCTTTTCAATATTATATTTCCTTGTCCAGGGCATAAAAACAAAAACTTGCTCGAGAAACAGCTGGCATCTTACCATTCTCAGGAACAATGAAACGAAAAACCGAAAAAAAAAAACACTCTCTTATAAACTGGGTTACATTGCAGTACAATTGCAAATTTGCAAATAATGTACAATGCAAAGTTGCAGTATTATCCATTTTTATATGCTATAATTTAAAGTAAAACACATTTTCATTAGAATCAAGAACGTTTTTTTAATTAAAACAGATGACTATAGATAGGTTCACACCTTTTGTTGTTGCAGAAAATGCATAGAGGAAGTTAACTTACATAAACATTTTTATTGAGGAATTTGTTAGAAACTTGTGTTGTTTGTTAGCTTCCTCTAAGCAACAACGAAAGGTATGAACTTATCTAATTCTGTTATCATTAAAAAACGTTACATTTTGATTAAAATTAAATGTGACTTTGTGCAAAAGTGAGTTTTGTGTTTTTTTGAAAACTTAAACCCAGGAGTTTTGATTTGTCTCAAATAATGTCTCCTCTGCTATTCACTAAGCGGTAACCATAAGAAACTTATTATTTAACAAAGTAACCTACCTACGTTCACGTTTTTAAAAAATCAGAAATGCACTGAAATTCTCAAAAATTTGTTCTATTTTCAATTTATAGCTTATTAAAATGGATGATACTTCGAATTCCGACATTGACTAGTGGATTCCAATGTAGACCGGTCTAAATGTTTTTTTTTTCGGTTATTCGTTTCATTGTCCCTAAAAATGGTAAGGTGCCAGCGTTTCATGAGCGGTTTTTTATTTTTAGGACCCGAAGAAGGAAATTTAACATCCGAAAGCTCCTCGAATGATACGTTTTTAATCACTTTAGACCCTAACCTTGATTGACGACTAAAAAATATACAAAGGTCGATCATCCAATCAAACAAATATACAAAGGTAAATATACGAAGGTCGATCATCCATCTTTATTAAAACCTCTTAAAAGGTACAAAAAATGCTACTTCAGGCTTTTGTGCCATCATTTCATAATCCCCGTGGCATCTAATTTTGAAATAAAAAAGTTTGATGCCAATTCCCCTTCGTCCAATGCAGTAAACATATTTGATTTTTTTCTTCTCCAGGTGGTCGTATTGGCCTTGGTCCTATAATGCCCTGAAGAAGCCCGAACGGGCGAAAGTACTCGGCGTAATAAAAAGAAGAAAAATGGAGAAGAGGTCGTCTCGTTATTCTCCCCCTCAACCTGCAGAAAGAATATTTGATTCTTGTTTGGTTCGATGGCTATGGGAATTAACTAAGACAGAGAAGCCATTTTCTACGAGGCAGTGTATGGCCATTCACTAGAACGTTTGTTTATTGCGTAAGTCGTTCCTTAGAGCGGAAAGAAGAAACAAGTCGGCGTGTGTGTAGGGTTGGACAAAAGTGTAAGGCGTGTCCGTACAATTAGCGTGTACGTCCTCCTCAGGATGTGACCCATTTAAATAACAATGAGCTCTTTGAAGAATATGAAAATGAAAAAGATCGTCGGTAAGGGGGAAAAATGGAAAACGAATTAGAAAACCTTCATGTCGGTTACCGCCATGTGACTGCGCGGAGTAGACATTGTGCCCTTGGTATCTGTATAATTTACACTGTTCGAGTTGGTTACGGACGTAAAAGAAGAAAACCAAACGTTCTAATATTCAGTCGGCAACCTCGAGTTTAAGGGGTGGTTTCGTTGTTTATACGGACTATTATCAATTTTTCACGACCCGTTGGCCAACGTCGGTGGAAATGAACGTCTGAGGAAGTCGTTTTTATATTCAGATGTGTATCATTTCACATCCTGCGGTCTGACGGTCTGAAAACTTCGGATCGAACAATGAGAGCGCTCGAACGCAGACATGAGGCGCTCCTCCTGAAGAAATGGTCGAATCGAAAAATACGATGATGCGTGAAAAAGTAGCCGTAATGTTGTCGATTCACGGGGCTTTACCTGAATCTCTCTTGAGAAAAAAAACTGACAATCACGCTAATTTTAAATTATTTTATTTTATAAAATTAAAATTATTTGCGCCTTACGTAGCAAAAAAATGTCGTTTCAGAGTAATAATTTCTAATGTTTGGATTCAAAAATTGTTCTGGAACAATTATAGTGGATTTGACAAAAAAAGTTGAAAAGCTATTATATTTATTCTCGTGGCAATACAGAACGATCGTGAATGAAAGGGTATAAATTTTATTTTATTATAATACAAGGCAGAAATCTTCTTCAAGTATTGGAATTCGCCCCAAACCGAAAGTCCTTGGGGGTTTTGGGGAGTTTGAAGCTCCAAAGCATCGTTACCAATTCAAAATCGGTGTGGAAAAATAAAATACTACAGAAGGAGGTTAAAAAAAAGTTACTTGCATAAAAACACGTTTTTCTTACATGAGCGGGAGAAATTAGTGGGTGTTTCATTTCCTCGGTTGGACTAGAAAACAATAGCAAAGAGAAAATTGTTTTTATTGTGCTCCACAAACGGGTTTTAGAAACGGGAATCACGGCTTGAGATGTGGAACGGTTGAAATATTGGTTATTTCTGGGGTTTCCAAAATAGTCTGAGTGTTTGTGGAAAAATAATGTAAGTGAGGCTTTAATATAGAATTGTGGAAATTCGTAAGAATGGAATCGTAAGACGTTGGATGACGTTTCATTTCCGCTACAGACGTTTTTAGGCAGCCAGTGAAATTTCGCTCCTACATCGGACTTTTCTCGTGTTCCTATAATCGTTGAATTGACTAAGAATGAACCGTCCACGATCAACACTGCACGAAGGAGCTGATCAACATACATTCCTTTTCGGTCGCTCACGAATCCGGTGATTCATTTGGCTGGGAATGCGTCGAAAAAAGACTCGGAATAGTTCGTTCTCAACCGAATTACGCGCTCTGAGGTAGCCAGTGGCCATAGAATTTCGTGACCAAACATGTAAACTAGGAGCCCAACTTGAGGATGCTCTAGGGGAAAACTGCCTTAAGTTACACACAATCTGGAAGAATTAACCGTTTTTAAAAAATGCCAAAAAGGTAAACTAGTAAAAACGTTTAAGAGGCTATTGAAGAAGTTTCCAGGAGCACGGAACCGCCTACGTCAGCCACTCCCTCTGCCCGGTCATTACCGTTCCAATTGTTCGAAACTAGACAGTTTAATGATACGGGGCGCACTTCTAGAAATCGACCGTCAAGAGAACGTCTGAAAGATAAGAAGAGCAGCAAAGCGCATTTAGTGCGGTAAAAAACCCAAATGGTGGGGGAGAAAAAATCATTTAATTCATTCACGAAGGCGCAGACCTTCGATCACAATCGAAAGCTGGATTTTTTCTACGGCAAAACATTTTTTTTAAACATTCTATCGGCCCCGTTTAAAAAAGGGAGCGCTGTCGGATCGATTCCGATAGCCATCGAATCGGTTTCAGAGGTTTCTTCGTTTCATTGGCAGAACGAGGCCACCTGTTCAGAAAAAAGATGTGGGTGATGATTGTATGAGACTACCTTCGCTATCTACACTTGCATCACTTTTTTACGATTTTCAATAGAAACAGTTTGTTGAACTATGCGGTTTCATGTGTCTTTCATTCCAGACTGCGATGATAAGTTTGGGAAACCTCAATTTCGTTTTTATGGGCCGTAGACATAGAGCACAGCGAGGATGAAAAGCGATGTTGATAGCTTTGATTATACGGTTTGCGAGAGTCAAATGGAACAGAATGGAAGGCAAAACTACCCATGAAGAAAACGCGATGCTCAGGATTCTAGAGAAGACAGTTTTCTCTATTCCATGAATAATATAAAATAGTTGCACTTTGAAAATAAATGATAAAATATTGGTCAGGGATATATTGCTATTTTTATAAAATTCGAGAAACAATTTCGCACAAACTGCTTACGCAGAAAACCGATCGATCTGAATACTCGACCAGTTTAGGATGTCTAAACGGAAGTGGGCAATAATAATTTTTCGCCCAAGATCTCGTTGACCCCGATAAAAGGGCTTGATGTTAATGAAAATGAATCGGGCAGCTCCGCCTCTCCGTTGTTAAACGTCATTTCGCCAGTAAGTGGCCGAATTTTTAAATATTCAAAGGGCATTAACATAGTTAATTGGCGTAGACGATGGGAGAGATAGACGAATAGATTGGAGATCGAATTAATTAGCGACGATCTATTCCACGTTTGGCCTATTAGCTAAACGGGCCAATGTTTGAGAACTGATAATTATTGGATAAAATTACTCCAGACGTGATTGAGTCGAAAGATTGGCCGTCAGATATTTAATAGAATCAGTTGCCTGCAGGCCAAGTACTTTCATGCCTATCATTATAATTGTTACTTACATAGTACAATCGTAGTAGAGTATTGTCATCGTTGTAGAAGTTGACCCTGAACTCCTTCTTTCTGAAATTCTTAAATCAGTATTCAGCAATCATTTTTTCCCAGAAAATATTGATTCGCCTAGTGTCAGGTAGTAAATGGTTGGCCCATACCCAACCGATCTTCCGTGTTTATTATTTCAACCGATTGCCAATCGAAATAAGGTCGGAGCTCTTCGAGAGGCCGAAAAGTTTGTGCGGAACGCTCAAGAAATATTTTCTGGCTATTGAATGAATAGTAACTTAATTCATTTGTTTTCTTATTCATTGTTCTCGATGTAACCCGATGGACTCGTTTCCCCGCCACGGGCTATGCCCTTACGGGGGACTATTTTTTGTTCAAATATTCTGTTATGTTCTGTTATTTTGTCGATAAAAAAAAAATAAATTAATTAATTAAAAAAAGTATCATACTCTGGCATTCCGAACTAGTACATGTTTGTGTCTGAGTTTACAAACGCACAACAGCTTAGAAATTCGTTGACAATATCAAATTTATAAATAATTTTTACCTACCGTACTCGAATACAAATTTGCTTTAATTTAAAGAAAATTGTCACTTACTCGATTTTGGAAACAGTACATCGAGCGTTGAAAAATTCATAAGGATTATTCATCGTTGCGTATAATGACCAGGAAAAGGCAGGTTTCATATTCGAGTTTCCATTTGAGTATTGAAAATTAATGACAATGTGCGGACCTAGACGATCATCTTGGATAAATATTTTAAAACGCGTTAGGATGAAAATGCTAGTTCAACCTCGCGTGCTTCCGTCGTTCGTGTATCGTTTTGCGCTGCCTGCTTGCCCAATTTCGTCCAGTTTTGAACAGCCATTTTCCGCTAGATATTCGAGCAGTTTGCCTGTGTAAAGTATGGAACGATCTGAGTATGAAATATTAACCAGCTCAGCCATCTCCGGCTCGCGATACGCCGCCGTAATGAATAGGTTTAACCGTCCGACAATGAGGCTTCCGCTCCTTCGTTCGATTCAGGTCGCTGCCTTTTCAATATTGCAATACTCGGAAGCCATTTTGGATTGCTTTTTGTTTGCCTGACGTCAACACTTACGTCATCGAGGAATCATCCTTGTAATTAGAACCTCTTCGCTGGTGGCAGCACTTCTAATTTCAGGTTTAAATAATTTTTCAGCTTTGGAAAATTAATAAAGCGAGAAGAGCTAGAGTAATCGGTTTCCTGCGAATAATTAAAAAACTGATTTTATTTTTATTTATTATTACCTATACTCTCGAATTCATTTTTATGTCTATAACAATATAAGCGCTTGTTGTTAAACGCATCGAATCGACAAGCAGTTGCAAACAAAGCTGGCTAAGCTATATTCAAATTAACCTTCCCTTGTTGGTACCTCTTTACACGTTTTTTTTCTCAGCTCGATCACTTCACTCCCTTCCCCAGAAGTCAACTGTCTAAACCAACAGAAAGCCGTATCATTAGCGTGTGAAAGCGGAACGGATAGGTTAGCTGTATGCTTTATGTCCTCACAGATGTTTACAATGAATCTAACACATGTCGTTAATTAAAAGGTACGCAATGTATTTAACTGTCATCTCTGGGTCTTCATCATTTCAACCCAGAGGATCCTCTAAACGTTAGCTCATGTCTACATATTTCTTCAGCGACTTCTTCACAGGCCATTTTTTCCTTTCAAGTCGAATGTGAAGTGCTCAAGAAGCCTAGTTACCTTTTCGTTTCTTTCATCGCTCGAAAGCGGTCATGAATCATCGACGGCGATCGTATTATCGACTTTTCTTATTACTTTTTCAACGTCGTCGTAGATAATCGGCGATAATTTCTCTCGGACCGCGGGGTATCGGCTACCAAATGCCCGTGATCGGTGTCCAGTAATTATTACGTCGACTGATGACTACTTCTTTTGAAGTCCATCCCTATATTCAGTTTCTCTAGAGAAGAAGTGGCTCAAATTTCAATGCCGTTTCGCGCTTCTTCGTGAAAAAAAATAGAACTAAATAAAATAAAAATTGCCTCTATTGAATTTTCGATAATTTGGGAAGGTTATTTCATTTTTTCAACCCGGAAAGTTGAACGTTGGAATAGAAACAGGTGATTTGAATAGAAATCATTGAGTCATATGCAATTTTTTTATTGGACTCAGCCGTTGCATGCAATACCGTCCTGATTAATACAAAAATATATAATTATTATCTTTCGTTCGTTTTTCGCATTTTCCTCGTGATTGGGATGAGTAGAAGATGAACTTCGCGACTCTTTCGAAATTCTTTTCTTTATTGGCCGAGATATTTCGCCCATTCGGGCATATTCAGCGCTACATAGGTACATCAGGTACCTACAACCTGAGATCTCAGCTAATAAACGAAAGAATTGAGAACAAGTCTCCAAATTCCCCCTCACCACAGCGAAAATCGTTGTAATTATTAACTGGAAATTCGTTGCTGGGGTTGAAGGGGAGAAAACCAAGGCGTCTTATTGTTCTCCTGTTTTTTATTGTCGGCTTGCCAAGCACTATCGCCCATTCGGGCATCATCAGGGCTTCGTAGCACCATCACAAGGTATCCACAGCCCCAAACTGGAAATTGTTTCTGCTATTACTAAAAAACCTTCTCGAATCAAGTTACTTGATTGAAGAGCCCTATCTTTTTCGAGAGCTTCGAGATAAACGTTCACAAACGAGATGGATTGATTACCAATTGTGCGTATCTAAAATAATATTACTAACTCTAATGAAACCATCGATCATTCGCATTTCAATTAAACACCGTTGAAACCCAATTGCCTTAATAGTGAGGATCATTAACCAGCGGGAAAAAATCAATTAATCCCGCATCAATACGAGAGTCAATAATCAAACCTCTGCCATCTACGGTGGGTTGTGTCTGATTATTATTTATCGATTTTTGTCATCCTCGTCGTTTTTCTTTCCGTTCAGAATACCAATGACAAATCTCACGAGGGTAGATTTGAAATGCCACACACGTCGTTAGCCCGGGCTCTTTTTTGTCATTTTCTTTTCCGCCACGCATTGTGAAAAGGCGTCACTCGGGTCGCACTATTGGGTCACAATAACCTCTTAGCCGAATTACATGTAAACGAGTTTGACAGTAATCAAAATGTGGCGGCGGTGCTCTTGAGTGAAGATGGCTTTAGAAATCATCAATCAGTGGCACTTAGCGCTTCTAATGAGGACGTATTGTGTCGGGGCTTCAACGTCAAACTGAGCTGCGGCTTGGAAGTTTTTGTGGCACATGGAGAAGCCGCCGGCATGAAAATCTTCAAGGGAATCGAGTCGAGCTTGGGTGTTCCCTTATATTGTTCGGTTGTCAAATCAGGTCACCTCCGCTATCGCGCACAAAAATGATAAATGGTAAATATTGGATTTACACTGGTGCCCTTGTAGGGGTAAAGAAAGTAAAGGCGTATTTGCATCGAGCTTACTCATTTTTTTATTTCGAGAGTACATGCCGTTTGAGTCTATGATGAGTTATTACAACTAATCTCAATCTCGCTATTTTAATCTTGTAGCAAGCAATTATTCAACTCGGAACAATTATAAAAAACACAATTTTGCTAAACAAGATACCATCATGATACCTCCTAAACAAAATACCAAAATTTATCATGGAAATAAAATAATAATTTTGTAGTTCATTCAAAATATTCAAAACTCAATAGTAAGATTACAGACATTCCACGGGGATAGCGGAATGATGGCTCCAAGGCCTGAAATAGCATTTAACTATTACGCATTTTAGAAACAGGAGTGGTGTGAGGGGGAGAAAACCAGGTGAATTATTCTCCGATTATTTATTGGCTCGCCGAACACTTTCTCCCATCGGGCATCCTCAGCCGAACTGTGGACCAATGGCTCACGTCACCATAAGGATGCCCGAATTGGCGAAAGTGCTCGGCCAGCCAATAAAGAATCGGAGAAGGAGTCACCCTGGTTTTCCCCCTGACACCTGCTGGTCATCAAAAAATGCGAGGACAAGGAGAAAAATATTATTTAGAGAAGTTTTCGGGTTTGAAGTTCATTATGGTTTCATCCGATTCAGCGTCAAACCTATATAGAAAGATTTCAAGCACACCTCTGTTAAAATAGCTGAAGAAAATACGAGTTTTCTCCCTGTCAAAACCCCAAAATGGGGCTAGCGATTTGGCTAAAGAACTCAGCAGATCTAGAATGATTTTTGGTGAACATTTCAGGAATTTAGCCATTATAATTTCGTCAGAAAAGTGTCGACTATGAACGGTGGATAGACAAAAGGTAGGTACCTTGAAACGAAAAACATAAAATTTTGAGAAAGGTTAAAACTTTTTCTCTTTTGGCGATTACTATGGTATTTATTATTGAATAATAAACCAAAATCGACACACAGTCCCCATTCTGACAATGAATTTCATTTTTCAATAAAATAAAAAATTATAAATTAAAAATTAACAATTACGGCTTAGGAAATTTTGAGGGTCCGAAGAATCAGAAACACAAAACTGAATCGCGGTAAAGAATCGAATTCTGGAATTTTTTATCGTACACTGGTATTTCAAGGTGATCCTGCAACCATTTCTCAACCCAGTGTTATAGTTATCGCTCTCATTGAAGGTCGAAAAACGTTCCTAAACTCGAGGACAAACATTCGAACAGACATGCTTGGTATTCAGGTTGCAATTGGCGATCCCGCTACTTGAGCGTTCAGCACCAGCTGCGACGATTTTTTTTTTAGGCCTTCAAACTTCAATTGAATCGCTTCGCAAGACAATAGACGGTGGCGGGGTCACCCCATATAATAAACACAAGGGAAGTAATGAAGAGAGGTGAGTTTATTGCGGTCGATCAGATGAAAATGCGATGTAACCAGGGAGCGGCTTGGCAGGTGGCACATCGTTCACATTCGCCCTTCCCGACGGCAAATATGGAGATGGGCTGCAGAAGAACTTGGTTAACCCCTCGATTCGCACGGGCTGCCATTATATGAAAATCAGTTTTATGTAAGAACATGATAACGAAGCGGTTCGAACGTTAGGTACTTTCGAATTCACACATTTTAGAAACAAATCGCACCTTCTGTAATACGCAGCGGTTTGCAAAAGAATCGTGTGAGAAAGGTTCGAACCGTTTCGACCTAACGTTTCCCAAAATTGCGTCACGGAAGCTGCATCGTTCGGATCTAATCCGAGCTTGGGACTTCTTAATCGTTCGGTGAAAAAACAACACTCATTGTCTTTCTCTTCCAGGCTGTGTCGATCGGACGATCATCTCGTATCTGGAGATCGTCGATCTAACGGAAAAAGAGGTACATTACGGTAGTTGTATCAATAGTCAAGTTTTCGCATCATTATCCAGCTAAGGTGGTCGAAAAGGCGGCTTTCTCACACTTTGAGCTAACAGGCTCTTGTCATGTGAGGGACGGAAAAAATCAGCAGCCTCAGCTAAGTCTACGTTAAACACATACAGCTCCGTTCTTTACTTCGATTGCTTCAAAAGAAAATGTCCTTGATTTTATCGTTATCAAGGAGATAAAGCATGTTAACACGAGGAAAAAATTCCGCAAATGATTTTACAGTGGCTTATTATTCCATTGCTTCAATAATGATGTAAGTAGACCATTTGTTTGTGATAACTACTTGCCCGGTTAATGAACATTTTTTCTACATAAAACAGACCGTAGCAACTAAATAGTATTTCAAATCACTTTACTTTTTCTCAATTTTCAACAAAGCTAAATCAGTTGCCTAACTGTACATAGCTGAAGAGAGTGTATGACGACCATTCCGATGAGTATAGAACGATTTTTATTGCTCCAAAAACCCTCGAGTCGTACCCACATGCCGAATTCTGAAAATTTTCGGACCCTGGCAGTGGTCCCATTCGATTCAGCGTCCAATAACTCATGAAAGTTGACACCAAAAAAAATTCCAATCCCTCTAAAAAGCGTTTATAATGGGAATTTTCTGACCCACCACAAATTCCCTTAAAAAAAAGAGATAGCGACTTGGCAAAAGAAATGAGCCATTGCCGGGCCAAAATTGATATACTTGGTGATAATTTCAATGATTTAGCTTGTATAGTTTCTTCAGAAAAGTGTTGACTATGTACGGACAGCATTTTTAATTGGATTTTCGGATTATACATGCCTTGAAACGTAAAAAATGAAATTTTGAGCGGGCTAGACCATTTTTTTGCGATTATTGAATGATAAACATTGAATGATTGTACAGTGGTTTATTATTCCTTTGCTTCAATTGTAATTTAAGAAGACCATGATCCTATGATAGTAACTATTCCAATAATTTATAAACATTTTACCTGAAAATCGATTGGTAACTAAAAAGGAAAACATCTTGAAAACTGTGGTAATTTTTTTAATGACCTAATTAAAAGTTAATTTATTCATCTAACGGTACAACTGAAAATAACGACCGTTAGATTCCCGCAAGCCAATTTTTTTCCAAATCTCTGAATCTCTGCACAAGATATATACCTACCTAACTAGTAAATCATCGAAGTGAATCTATCGTCCTCGCTAGATTTCGCTTTCAAAAATCGATAGAAGTGTATAGGTACCAAATACACCTTTTTTCTGAAAAATGTTCATAAATATGAATTTCACCTCTTTCAAACCTCCAAAAATACCCTTAAATTTGCTGTACCAATTGGTTGAAGAATTGAGTCATGGGCAGACCTAGGTCAATTTTTATTGAGAACTTCAAGATTTCGCAGCTACCATTATAGTTTCGTCAGAAAAGGGCTGAACGCGTACCGCTACGACGGATGGACAGCATTTTTTTGTATTGGATATTACATCTTATTACATTTTTATTGGATATTAAATATTATTATTATGATTATATTGGAGAATTATTTTGTCTCATTATTTTTCACATTTAATTTAATACGTAGACTGTTGTTTGAGAGAAATCACGTGTATTTGATTTCACATCTTCGCTTAATTTTGCACTTCTGTTTCTCCCAACTTTACCACCATCAAATTTCATAATATGATTTTCATTAGTTTTAGTGTCTTCTATTTCATCTCCTTCCTGAAACATCTTAGTTTACAATTACTGTACTTGATTAACAGTTCGAGTAATTAACACGTGTTATATTACTCATCCTGACAACCTAATATCGCTGAGAAAATAATTTTGACAATAGCTGAATTATAATTTATTAAAATTCCGAATCGAAGTTTGCGACTGAAAATCACTTGCTTTGACTGCAACATTTTTTTATCCGAGTACGCTAAATATTAGAAATTATTCGATGATACGAAAAACAACGTGATACGGAAACTATTGGAAAAACAGAATTTAAATACTTTACCGAGGGAACGATAGAAAACCGACCGATAGCGAATAAATCGCATCGACTTTATCGGCAAATCTATTAATCGATGACCTTCGCTTTCAATCGTCATTACATCAGTGTTCTGCCATCGTTGCCCCTAATCCAGGCCACACGTCGTCGGTAAGCCCTTTATAGTAATCAGCTAGGGCTTCTCTACAACGAGCTTCTTCGAGCACCGCAAAAGCGGACGGTTTTGTAATCCCTGTCACATTATCGCCGAACATTGCAAGTTATCGATTTCGTTCAGTTCGAAAACAATTTCGCCGGAATTGAAATACACCACGATTGTTTCGCGTTATACCGTTTTTTGATATTCGAACAAACAAGTTGAGCCAGAACTTGGGAAAGAAAAGATAATAACGAGAACACGGAATAAAATATATAATGAGAATTATAATGAATAAAATATTCTTCGTTGAAGTTTTGTCGCATCGATCTTCCTTCTTCGTTGTTCCAATGATGTTAACCACCAATTAAACTTGCATGATGAACCTACCATGGGATTTTAACCAGGCAGACAACAGATTTTAGCGAATAATCCGGACTTGGCCGTGGATACCTTGTAATGGTGCTACGTAAGTTAGATTATCGAATATGTAACCTAGTAGCTCCATAATGAAATTGAATTTATCAAGGTAAATTGTTTATATAGGAAGCCCTGATGATGCCTGAAGGGGCGAAAGTGCTTGGCTGGCTGATGATAAAAACGCTGCAAATGATTGTACAGTGGTTTATTATTATTTCGCTTCAATATTTATTTAAGAAGACCATCCATTTCTCTTTTAAATGTGTCCGAAAATTTGTGAACGTTCCCACCGAAAAACAGATGGTAACTATAGGGGAAAAATCCGTCTTTCGTTTTTAATTATTTTTATTTTTTAATTTTAATTATATAGGAAGCCTGATGCCTAACGAAGGGGAGAAAGTGCTTAGCAGGCCATTCCAATGAGTATAGAACGATTTTTATAGCTCCAAGAACTCTCGAGTTATACCCTCGTGTCAAATTTCTGAAAATCTCCCAAATTTTTCACAAAAGCTGCGATAACTCGAGAACCAATAAAGCTATCGACCCGGCGATGGTCTCATTCGATTCAGCGTCCAAAAATCTATATAATTTGATACCACGTACACATTTCTCTGAAAACCCTTGGAAAATATGAATTTTCTCCCCCTCAAAACCCCCCAAAAATACCCTTAAAATTGAGCTAGCAAGTTGGTTCAAGAATTGGGCCGTCGTAGGACCGAGATTGATTTTTGGTGAAAATTTCAAATTTTTAGCTCTTACAGTTTGGCCGGAAAACTGCTAACGGCGTACGGCGTACGGCGTACGGCGGACGGCGTACGGCGGACGGACAGAAATTTTTTTATTGGATATTCGGATTCTACATGCCTTGAAACGTAAAACATCAAATTTTGAGGGGGGGTTATAAATTTTTTTTTCTTGGGCGATTACAATGGTTTATTATTGATAATAAACCAAAAACAGAAGAACAAGTCGACATGGTTTTCTCCCCCTCAACGTCAACAACGAAGAATGAATAAAATAATACCAATTTTAACTAGATTAAATTAGATTTACCTATAGGAAGCAGTTCAGTGGAGGTATTCTTGTGAACCGCGTAAGAATCACAGTTTCGCTCCACTGCACCAGTGCGATCCACCCTCTGAACTCTAACGGTATGTTTTATCGCGGAGTCGAAGGCGACCGCGCAATGCCTTCGAAAGAAAGAAACCTGCACAAAATGGAGTCCTGGACTGCTTCGCACCAACAATGAACGAAGATTTTCCGATTCTTCCCAGACTAGCCTAAAATAGGATGCTCTGAAGAACTGCGTTCCTCTCACTCCGCTACCTTTATCTGGAAGATTTCTCGCCGAGGCAGGAAGAACGCTTTTCTGCTCTTTCTCTCGAGGCGGAGTTCAAATGAGGAAAAACGAGGGCACGGACCCGTGGCGAACTGTTCACAGAAAAAACATCTCCAACGGTGCTTTCCGATTCCAGGCAATTAATGAGAATAGCCGTTTTCATTCGTTCGAGCAACAATACCGTCCGAATAATTACGACTAACTGTACTTGTACGAATGTGAGTACATAACCCAATGGGAAGACGATAACCGAGTTTCACACTTCGCCAGTTTCTGCGCCGTTCGGCCCGTTTCGCGATCTGTTATCTCCTAAATGAAGTTTTCAAATCTCAAGAGAACTACGCCGTAACACTTCGGCCCCTTCGGGAAAGTCGGTTTCACCTCAATTGTTCAAAAATACGGGAGAAAATACATTGAGTAATAAAAATACGAGCTAATATGAATACATTTTTTGTTTTATTTTATTTGTCGCATTTTTCACGTAGTTATTGTAGTGAGGGGGAGATAAACTTAGTGACTCTTTCTCCATGGTTCCTTTTATTCGCCTAGGTCTTTCGCCCGATCGGGCCTCAGGGCCGTAACTCGGAAACGTTAGAAAGTATTCACATTATCAAAATTGGAAGGTGGGCGATAATAAGGAAATTTATCTAACATACTTGAGAGCAATTCCAATCATATTCTACGCAAACCGACCAATTATTTACTGTAGTGAAAGTGACGCGAGAATAGCTAGTTAGTATTTATGAAAAAATATTTTTAAAACCACGACCACAATTTAATATAACTTAAACTATCGTATTTACTATCTAAACTATGAAGTTATTATCTCAAAAAATCATTTAATACCTTTTTAATCTTACTACAATTAACGTATTATCTAATGTATTAAATATATTCACCAACAGTCTGTAATACTATTACACTAATTTAAATGTATTCTTATATGGCACTATATCTATAATTAATACTGTTAAACATAAATATAGTACCATCAACAATTATGTTTACATGTTCCAAACCTCTAGTTAGTCAGTCCTAGTAAAAACTGTTCCCAATAAAATTAAGCACCAGCAATAAAAGGAACCTTTATAGGAAGGAAGTAAAGGAAGATTATCTCCCCATTACCACAATAACTAAATTTTTGGTTTGTTAGTCAATAATAAATTATTCTGTCTGTCTCTATTAAGGAAAATGTTCAACAACCCATGAGCGAAGAATGTCACCTGCAACAACTGGTCAGATCAGAATAAAATGTTACGGGAACCATTGGCGTAACGAGGGGGGTTTTTGGGGACGTGACCCCCCCATTGCTTAGAAATATTTTTTAAAAAAGGACAAGGATATGATGGGGCCTCAGCAATGAGTGGAAAATTCATCGGAGCACAGGCCTATGTAACGGAAGAGCATCCTACTGCAATATAATATATACATATTATGTCCATTGTGCATCCCATAGCTTAAACCTTGCTATAAGTGCATCATGTTCAGTTTTTGAAATCAACCCCCCCCCCCACGAGGGGGTAAACCCCCCCCCCATGAGTCAACTCTAGTTACGCCACTGCGGGAACTATTTAATGCATAATTTGTCCTGGAAATATCGTCTAAATTGAAATTTCGTTGGAAAAAAATCATACCTAATAATTTCAGTAGTTTCAATATTAATTTTCTCTGTCTTCTATTAATTTATTTTTACTACTTCTATTTACTCGTTCTACCAGATGAGCACATAATCTCTACACACGGCCATCCTATGCAAAATGGCTTCTCTCCGCGTGTTTGCGTCTGGGCAGTTTTGTTCGGAGGTTAAGCCCAGCGAAGCGTGCAGTATTAGATATCATCCGGTTGCCAGGCACCGACCAAACGTCCCCTACAACCAATGGCCAGGAGGTGTGTCATATGCCGTGAGACCTGGACGAAACCAATAGTCTGACCACGTAGCCCTCGACTCAACTTCAGGCTCAGCCAGGCATGGGCAGCTATTTCGAATCGCCCTAGAGGGGACGACATGCGAAGCCATTGGGAACTGGTGAGAGCGGCCATGTTAAGCCATTTCCGCCTTCGAGTTAACCGTCTATGTCCTCCCAGTTAAACAAGCTAGGCCTTGCAGTAATAATTGCCAGGGAACTCTCTACTCGCGTAACGCAGTCTTTCCGCGATGGATCGTTTCCCACTGCTTCACGGTAGCTCGGTTCGAAGGTTTCCGTTCCATCTGATATATCTTTGCTTCGAAGGCTCTTCAGAAAAAGCGGAAGAATTGTTTTCACGAGCAGGCGAATTTTATCGCCAGATTTCGTTGTAAGCGACGCGTTTCCATAAAAATACATTTCGGCCATGAGAATAAAATATTTCGTCAAGTTGGTCATACGTGTTGAAAGTGGCATTATTTTTTAAATTAAATACTTTTTTGTGCTTTCTATTGTATACGAATTTATAATATGGAGGATATTGTCAATTAAGTTCCCATCAATTCCACATCTTCCATGCCCCTAACGTCTGTAAAATTGTTCACTGATGACGAACGGACTTCGAAATCAGAACACGCTTATTATCGTGACATCTCAACGTTGACTAGTGTTCGATTTCTATCTAATAGAAGATTTAGTTCAGCATTTCTTTTTGGCATTATTCGCCTTCAAAGAACGAGAGTAATTCTGTACTAATCTTTTAATAATTGATAGGTTTGCTATTGAGAATTATGCTGGAATTAGAGTAAGCTTGATTGAAAAAAAAAAGTACTCGCATGTCACAAATTTGTGTGCTAATTAGGGGTTTTTTTTTGTGCACATTTTGGTACAATGATTAAATAATTTGTACATACTAATTTGGAATTTTGTCCATAGCAATACCAGTGTCAGTTTTGATATCCACATAAATTGATAATCTCTGATTGCAAACCCGAACAAGACAGCGTTGAGTTAATTTTTTCACATGATCTCCATTAGAAAGCCATCTGGATCATAACAAAAAGGTCAACCGAAAAAAAAATCTTCAAAAGATGTTATGACAGCGTCGAGATTGTCGCAGGTGTAGAGTGCCCTGAAAGGCCAGACATTCCTCGGCTGTCGCTCTTCTTTAGTCCGAGTTCTTTGTATTTATAATATGAATCACACAACGAAACCTCCCGCTCTTCCAGGTTGACCAGGTAAACCCCAGGTAGAACTTGGCAGCCCTTGGAAACCGATGTCGATGCTAGATTGAGGACCGAGATAGGATCGGATTACAAGGGTGGCGACGAACGGTAGCTCGTTTTGATACAACCGCGTTTTTGACGTACATAGGGTTTTTGGGTAGGTCGTTTCAACGGGATATTGACTTACCATTGAGAGGTCGGTTAGCTGCTCACACACGGCTACCGTTGAAAACGAAAAGGTCGTATTCAAATGATGAGTATACCAGGCACGTATTAATATCACAATGGTTTCAGAGATTCGAGTAAAAAATCTCATAATAGAAGCACATTGAGTATCAAATATTTGTAGCAAAAAAATTACCTCTTAGATCTCGCATTATGATTGTTAGTGGGAGACAGACCAGGGGTCTGATTTTTAAGTACTTTTTAACTACCTACTACTTTTCACTTTTAAAATTTCCCAATTTCGCTGTTCTCATGATTTTGCTAATTTAACACTTGAAAGGTATTTGGTTTTTTGAAACTTTTGAAAATTATTAGAGTTATCTGTTTCTTAAGGGCTGGTTTGCTTTTCACTCCTCTCTGACGGATATTGCTTTTTACGGGAGATTTTTCCAAAGTAGTAGCGATTGTTTTATGAAAAATGGTCACGCTTAAATCGATATAATAATGTAACTCATTTAAAATTAGAAAAATTAGTGGAATTAGCGGTTTTTTCACAATTCAATTTTTACTGGCTGCAAAAATCATATACTTGTTTATATATTTAAAAAAAAAAAAAAAAACTAGACCGTTTCCTGAATTTTTTAACCCTGCCTTTTTCACTCTTTACTTTTCATATTTGTCCTCAAAAAAATCGATAATTGGTTCAAGGCAGTATAATTTTTTGTCATGAACAGAACATGGATCTACGTAGCCCCGATAGTACCCAGACGAGCGACAGTGCTTCTGCAACAGAATGATACCGCGGAGAACAAGCTGTTGAGAAAAAACCTCTTGATACCGTCAAATTTCGCAGAAAACGTTCTGTCGAAAAATAATCACGATAATTTCCCTGTAAAGATGAAGACCCGAGGCCTCGCTTCTGCATATTGCAAGTGAAACTTCTTACTCGGTGAAATTCATCGTGATAGCCATTCGAGTAGGCGAGTAGATGCGGATGTTAATGGTCGAACGTGACTGGAAATCGTCAGTATCTGTTAGATAAACTGAGATAAAAAAGAATCCTCACCGGACGTGTTATAAAAGACTACGACCTTATCGAGGGATACGTTCCGAGCGGAGAATTGATGCGACCCTTTGAATGATCACCATCACTTCAGTTCCAGCTGATGATGATATCAGCACCCGATCATTACGCGTTTTCCCACTCGCCTCTCGAGAGCACAAATATTCCAATACATCTCACGTAGATGCGGTCTCGGTTCGTGATAAACGGGTGAAATTAATGGTCCAATCATGTTTCGTGAAAAATCGTTCGAGATGAAAGGTCAATCCAACGCATCCGTGAGCAAGTGCTGGATGAATAAGACGGTAACGTATACGTCGACGAGGGTCGAAACAAGAGCAAGAAAATTTCGAGAAAAATCGACGTCTTAAAGTGAGCGATCGCGTTCGTACGGAATAAATGGCCTTCGAACCTGTGGGAAGTAATCAGTTTTTGGTCGATAACCTTATCAAGAGGCGTCATTCATCGTGCGCTTCTTGACGTGCAACGTATTAGTCGTATACGTCGAACGTGAGCGTGTAACTTTGGTGCCTTTCAAGACCAGTAGTGGTTTTCATATGGAGGACCCCCTGACGGCGCGAGGCTAATAGAGCCTTCGAAAAAAATCCTCTACGTGGAGAAAACGAGTTGCGATCCGTCTTGTCTGTGGGGAACCAACCTAAGGTGAAGATGGAGACGAAGACTAACGTCTTGTAACAGAAGCCGAGATATGTAAAGAGGTTCACACAGTCCGGTTATTGTGGTTTGTGGATGTAGAATCGGAAAAAATTCCAGAGGGCACTCACTTTGTTTTATCACTGCCTCGATTGGCTAATTATTCACTAGATTTTACGTTATTATGAAGTCGATAGACTTGTAGAAATTAGGGCTTATAAATGTAAGGATACAAATGAACTAGCCCAAAAATATATACGATATTAGATGTTTTGAGTAGCTGCTCGAAGTTAGGTAGTTACTCGAAATTGTAGCTATATTTGACCGTCACTAGGCATTCGCCACATACAGGTAATGCTGTTGATGAGATTCCAGGTTAGAAATAGGTAATGTTCGGAGTTTGTAAGTATAATTTGATTGTCTAATCATGGCGTAGCCAGAGCCTTTGAAGGAGCTCCTTGAACGGAATGGAGACGATTTAAAAAACGCTGCAGATGATTGCTCAGGGGTCTATTATTCCTTCCTACTATCCCTTTGCGATAGTAATTATTCCGAACATTAATGGACGTTCTCACCGAAAAACAGATTAATAACTACAAGATAATACTTAAAATTAAATAAAGTAATATTATTCGCCTAATGGTACAGCTGAAGAGAGTGTTCCGACGAGTATAGAACGATATTTGTAGCTCCAAGAACTCTTGAGTTATCTCATGCCAAATTTTTAAGAACCTTCCTAAGTCAAGACAAAAGCTGCAACAACTCAAAAACCAATAAAGCTATCGACCCCGCGATGGTCTCATTCGAGTCAGCGTCCAAAAAGCAATAAAAATTTATACCAGATACACCGTTGTCTGAAAAAACGCTGGAAAATACGAATTTTCTCCTCCTGAAACCCCTAAAAGATACTCTCAAAATTGAGGTAGCGATTTAGGTAAAGAATTAAGCCATTTTCAGGCCAAGATTTATTTTTGGCGACAATTTCAAGAATTTAGCTTTTATAGCTTTGTCAGAAAAAGTGTTGACGCTGTACGGCGGACGGAAAGAATTTTTTTCAATTGGATATTCGAATTTCACATGACTTGAAATGGCCTTTTTTCTTTGGAAAATATAATGGTTTATCATTGAATAATAAAACCAAATCGATAAACAATTTTCTCAGGCCGCTGCGAAAGATTAAGTTGCTGAACCATCAGATAAAGCTATCCATCTCAATCATATCGAAGATGGGGCCTTCAAAATTAGGGGCGGAAGGACATACTGAAAATAATATGATACCTGGTCGAGCATCAGTTTATCGGTACCCCAAATTAAAGTTTTGAAAAGCTCACATTTCGGGCAATTTCTCAAAACAAAAACGAAAAGTTTAACCGTTTGTTGCGAGGCTGAGCTCAGGCTGAAAAATGCTCGCTTGTGGAAGTGAATATTTGATTCGGGACGCAATTGTTTTTAGCGTCATTGGCAGCACACTGAAATGTGAGAACCTAAAGCAAATGGACCTGACTATTAGCTGAATTCATTTTGACATTAGCAGAATCGACTACTTCAAAATCAAATGAAATAAATTATACCAAGAGCAAGGGTCTCAAAATCATGGGAACACAGTCCCAGTTATGAACGGTACGGCTACAAGTTCTGCTGCTCAAACCATAATTATGACCTGTGTCGGGCGTATAGTTTGTTAGTACAAATTGGCACCGTCCAAATCATTTGGACTTATAACATAAATAAATAAATATATCTTAATGTGGAAATGTACGTAATATTTAGAATGACCGTCTTCAAAAAAGCGTTTTTCCCAAGCTATATCAGGACTGAGGCTACTAGTTTGGATTTCCTGAACTCCATCATCGGAAACCGCATGTGTGTAGTGTCTTATGGGGGTAAAACCTCTCGCAACTTATGAACATTATTTGGCCTCCCTTGATCACCTATTTGCGTATGCGGAGCGCGCCTCTGGCTAACCGATCATTCCAGGAGCTCCTTGAAGTCGTCTCAGTCATCTCCCGGCTTTTTCTTATGCTTAGCGCGTATAGGGATCGCCGCGGGGGCCCGATCACCTTTTATCTCGTACTGGAATTGCGTCATTATCTTCTTCACACGGTGTTTGAATATTGCTATAGGACCATTTTGCCGAGCGATGCCGCAGGTGAACAATGATGCATGTCGTACAAGTTTAAAATAAAAGGAAAAATTCGCACCCCATATTTTTACTTTCAGGTTGAATATTCTATACATATTGCGATCACCTTGAAAGTCGGATTTACTATAATTCGTCTCGACGATCAGTGTTTTGGATTACAAAACACTATCTTAGGTAAAATCAATTAAGGATGCCCTCATTTTATTTGCTATGGATCGCAAAATGAACATATTCAAAAGCTACAGCTGTTAAAATTTTAGGTTTTTGTTAAAAACGTTTTAGGGGGAACGATAATAAATTTTGACGTTACTTCGCCTGATACATTGAATGAATGAAACGTTTATTCCAGATTGTAAGTAAAAATAATGGTTTCTTATATAAATGAAAACCAGATGGAATAAATCTCAAGGAAAACTCACTTTGTATTTTTATGCAACTGAACATTGAATTATTTTATTTTAGGATATTTCACAGCTGCGGAGAAATACCTTGTAATGCAGTTTTGGTCTACACAGCCATTTGTAAACCATGATTTTGAATTTACCGAATAGACCTCAACCGTTCAAAAATATTGACTCTCAAGGCCTGCGATAAACAAAAATAGAAAAAACTTTGAACTCAAAAGTATTGTGACTTATCCAAAATCCGGACACAATTTCGCACATTCAGTTGAAGACGCCATTTTTTGAGAATTTCATTGGTTTCGTTTCTCACGGAGACACGGCAACTTTAATCACTTTTTGATCTCAAACACTTTGCTCAGAACGTGTTTCAGAGTATAGTACTATGGAAATTTCTTCCAAATTTTCTTAACTTTCTGGATCCAACTTTTCGAACTATCCCAATACTTCCTCTTACAGCATAAACATGAAAGGAAAAATTCAATGGTTGATATTTATGTCAAGATTCAATTTATTTATTTTCAGATTCGCATTTTTCTCATCGCCTGTATCGGTTAAGCGCCAATTCGAGTTCGTACAGATCCACGTTATACACCCAGCTTAACTTGTCAACTGCTTACCAAAAGACTATGATAATCCTCAAGGGCCAACCTGGATCCAATCTTGATCTTATTTGTTCGGTCAAATAAATTCACAGAATGTTCGTCGGCGGCCGAGACTTCTTTAATGAGAAGTCCTCATTGAAATCCCCTTCGACATCCGAGCATTGTTCGAAACGTCACATTTCTCAAGCGATGCCTTGTCACGAGCACCTGTGCAAGGCACGTGGTAACGCGCTAACGAATCCGCTGCTCTTGAAGAGCCCTTTGAAATGGTTTTATGCAGTACGAGAGCATGTAAATATGCTTTGAACCCCATATGTTTCACAACTCAAGAGAAAAAAAAGAGGCACCTTGAACAAAGAGCATTTTTCAGAACTTTCCAAATTCTTCAATTTTAATTTTCAAGTGCTAATTTAGATTTTTGATATTTCAGCCTACTTTCTTTTCGTTTTAGCCAACCCAAAAGAACTTTATCAAGAAGATGGACGAGTCAAAATCTCAGCAAAATGTAAATGTCACATGCGGAAGATTAGAAACCCTCGTCGTTTCAATAGCGCAGCAAAATTATTATAATTCAAAAGTTATAACGACTAGGTGCTCCTAGGATATCGTCTTAGCTAATAAGAAGTGCGCTACCTACTTTCCAAAGCGTTTCTCCATCGCAGTTTAATTTCTCTATCCGCAATAAAACAAGGTGAACTGGGTAGTTTTCATATACACCGAAATAAGGCCATGCAGAAGGTCCATAATACCTAGGTACCCATGTTTTACCGCTTCGTGAACTCCGTTATCAACTTTAAATTTCATAGTATTACTTTTTCAGATAGCCTGTTTAACGTGTAACGTGTAAGCGATCATATGCAATGTTGCGTGTTGCGAATTTCACTCTTGAACCTTTAAGTTGCACAGTGCCTGTGTGTGGTGTTTTTTTTTTTTTTTTTTTTCAGTCAAATAATTAACAGGACGAAATTGAATGGTGAAACTGGCCTGTGACAAATCCTGTTAGAGATTTTCACTCGAGAGAGCACGCGACAGTTTAAGTCACGAGCAGGTCTAGTCCAAACACATAAAAAGTAATCTGAGTTGAACGATTCGAATAAAAGGTTTTTCATCTTTAAAATTTTAGAAAAATTAAAAGTGTAATTTAGAGTTTTAAAATTAAAGAAAGTATTGTTATAATTTCTGCATTCAGAAAATGTGAATTCTCAACCAGAATCGAAAATGTTCTTCATGTTTTTCTTCTTTTTGCCGCCTTACAATACGGGAGTGCATATTATAGGTGTCATCATTTATTTATTCGTGTCCAAAGACTAAACGGTAGAAGCTTTTTAAACGCAAAAACATTCGCATCATAAGATAACGGTTTCAAAAACTTGGACGGCATATTCAACAAAAATATAAAGCTAGCGTATAATCGAGTCTACAAAAAATATCGGTTCCAAAGCTTAAAAGACTATTATTTTACACAGATGGACAGTTGAGGACATGGATAATCGATGACACGAATATACGGGCGTTAGAACTCATTGGACGTCGTTATACAGCGAGCGAATAAACGTGTTTAGAAATATTCGTGTCAACGAATAACGGCGTCAAAAAATATCGAAAAGTATGAATCTATCAGGGTCCTCGACTCTATAATCGATCTATTGAGCACTATAATATAACCTCAGCCGTATATAGTGTCCCTCACATGTCAGTTTAGAAGAAACGCACTCTAACGAGCTCTAGGCTAAGTTAAAATTCAAGTTAATTTATGTTAAAATTAAACATAAAAATATATTGCTAGTTCGAAAAATCTCTTTTGACATGGATAATTAATGACACCGATAACACACACTATTTCATCATCTGCTAACGTATAATCGTGTCGAGTACTGTTGTACCTATATTCGTGTCCTCAATTATCGGTGTGTAAGATAGCCGGCCTCTCTTTCGACATGGATAACTGATGACACAAGTATATCGCTAGTTCGAATAATCTGAAATGGATAATTGTCGACTTTATGATTTTTTATATGTCGGGAGCAACCGACAGCAAGAGAACCGTCCTAAAAAACTGTCTTACAGATATCTCTTTCCAGATAAAATGATCTATTCGCCAAAATAATCATCTGCTAGCTATAATTGGTTTCGTGCGAATTAAATATCCCTAATTAAATATTCACAAGTGTTGACAACGTTAACTTTCCCCCTTTGTCCTGCTCTATGCGATCCTATTAAAAATCCATTTAATACGGCACCTGTCCCTTTCTCAATGGCAGTTCGGCCTCAAAAACGCCGACTAGAACCGGTCATTATCGTCTTCTCTGCTTCTTATATGATTTACGAGTTGAACAGCTCAAAAAAAGCACCCAACGTTCGTCAGGTGTGTGGCCATGCTGAGATGTAGGTCGCTTCCGTATCCGTAGGGCGGACTTTTCGCAAACTTTCTTCTCGCGGCTATCTTGATCGAGATAGAACATTCTTTCGCATGCATAAATAATTATAGAGACCGATTATCTTCAGAATTTACTATCAAACCTTGAGATGAATTATTTTCGCCGCGAAGGGCGCGCTTTTTAAAATGGTGTATATTCGGCGTCTGAGTGAATCTCATATTTTCTATTCCGCAAGGTCCATGCGTGAGTAAGAGTGTTTAAAGATTGAAACATTTTCGAACGCATTGAATTAGTAAAATGTTTTTATGTTGTTCGAAAATGACCGAAATTGACATAGCATAGCATAGACTAAAAATATGCAGCAATAATTGAAGGATTCTTTTCAAAAAAGCATGATAAATAAGTCGCTCAAAACTAGGCGTCATTATTTTAAACTTCGAAAAAATATTATATTCTAAGTTTTTTTTAAATTTTATTTATTAATATATTTTTTTTTAATTTTTTTAACGTTAAATTTAATTAGCAGGTGGAGAGCGCTATAATTTGGACATCCTGTACATCGAAAATTAGTTTTTCCGTCATCAAATTAGACGAGAATTTTCGCCAAATCTGCGGCAGTTTGAATAAAAAATCTCAAGAAGTGTAGAATTTAAGAAGTTATATTCTCAATTTAGTTATTGCCGAACGGGAACGACCGTTTCTTTGCACACCTGGCTCAAATCTCGAATAGTAGCCGGCCAATAGTCATGACTCCAGGCCCTAGGGGATTCTCAGTATACCTGTTATAATGAAAAGGCGCTAATAAGAATCGTCTTCTATTTATGCCCGGATACGTCCGTTTTGCCTCTCGAACCCAAAGGAAGCTCCCCGCTGGTTTTAATATGCATGAAGACGTCTTTCCCGAGATGTTTAGCTAACGATGCCCTCATCCTCTTGTTGGCACATGAAATACGAAATAACGCATTACAATATTATGACGTGCTACTAAACAACAGACAATGAAAGATACTAATTTTTTCCGCTCTGTTCCCTCGCGGTAGTCAATTCCGGTGGGCGGATATAAAAAATTGATCGAAGTCGGATAGAGAGAAAATGGTAGAAATAAAATAAAAATTGCTCCGGAGATTACACATTAAGTAATGGCTTTTTAATTGATAGCGCATACGCTCGTTAAATACGATAACCGGTTTACTTTTGTGGACGAACGAAGAGCCGCATACATTAGCTAAGGTGGATACGAGAACTCAACAAGTGTCAAAAATGTGTGGAAACTCGTTGCCGCTCATCTTGATATAAAATACGCTCCATTTAACAGACCGTAATTACAGCTCGATGTCATCATTATGTAAAATAGTCGTTCATCAAGTGGATAGAGTAATGAGAAATGGAAGAATCCGTTTCTGAGTTCAAACACTCCTCCGAAACATTACACGAAACGCGAACATTTTCATAAAATTGTTTTACTACATGGAATCGGAAAATGTAGGGAGAAATTATTAAGAAATTAAAATTAAAGATAATAATAATTGTTTAGTTGGCTAATAGTATAAAACGCTGCAAATTATTGTACAGTTCAATAATGATTAAAGAAGATTATCCATTTGTGATGGTAATTGTTCCGAAGCCTATTTTTTATTTTCGTTCCCAATGGCCTGAATTCTACAATTAGGTGACAGCCGAAGAGGTAATGACCAATTTTTCATGAAAATTGTGAGTTTCCGCGGAGAAAATCGCTAAGGAAAATCAGAGGTTTGAATAAACCCGGAGATGTAACTCCAACCGATTGAAGTAACTCCCTAGAGCGCTCTGCAGACGGCTGAAAGACAGACAGTAACAACAAGACGGTCATTAAGACTGGAGTCATGCTAAATCGAGTAAGTGACGCTAATTTTACTGCTACTTGTTAGGTTTTTTAAATTGTCGAGTTAGTACCGCCCGAAATGCCTCGTAAAGCAAATAAATTGCTGAGGGGGTTTGGTAATCTCACAGCAACCTCAAATCATTGCTCCCAATGTTAGTTTATTCTCCGAAGATCCTACAAGCGCTAGTATCGATATTCACGTTCAAAGGACTAGTTATGACTGAGATGATTGAGCTGGTGATTTTCTTTATTGGATATTCGGATTCTACTTGCCTTGAAACGTAAAACATCAAATTTTGAGGAAGTTCGAACAATTTTTTTCTATAGCGATTAGAATGGTTTATTATTGAATAATTAACCAAAAAATTAACGGGTCGTAATAAAAAGAAAAAAACTTATTTACGATTGGTAGGTACAAATGGTGTGGAATAAGTAACAGTTATCGATCTAAGAAAAAAATAGAGGCTATTTTTTCCATTGAAACCACAGTATTATCACATTTTAACTCTGTAGTGCACACCCGCACAAACGCCTGGGGAAAGAGAACGTTTCAAAACGGAATTTTTTCACTCCGGCGCTACGGGCGAGTTTTTTCTTCCTCCGTCTGGTGTTTTTTCATCAACAAAGTATAAATCCATTGGCAGCCGAGCGGTGCTGATTTGTGATTTGAATTAAAGGCACCGGTATTTTTCGATAAACGGCCTCCGGGTTTAAGCCATCCTAGAACAGGTCGGCGAGAAGTGCGTTTCGAGCATTATTATCGGCGTCAAATCTTCTCCGCATGTGCCGACACTTTCGAGCCTTCCCGATCCGAAAATCTTATCTGAACGAACAATAATTCATCGAAGCAATCGATGGCAACGCCTAATAGTTTTTTCGTGATTCTATCTCATAATGCGTTCAACGCTGCAAAGAAAGCAGCATTGTAAAATTCGAAAGAAACATTCGTTAAAAAAAAAGAAAAAAAAAAAAAAAAAAAAAAACTGGATTTTATTGTGTGAGAATTTTTCTATCACGTGAAAGGTGTTTTGTGAAGACAGATGCAAACTGAATTTGGGAGGAAGAGTTGTGAAAACAACACTAATTTGATCTAGCGACGCTTAGGCCGGAAGTCTTTAGGCGGAGGAATAATCAATTTCGCGAGATGAACCTTCTGCCGTCGAATTAATTCCCCTATAAGGTAACACACCTGAGTCTTTTCTAATTCAACTCCATCCCAGTAGATTAGAAATAAAGTGACCCCGTGGAAACTTCTCATTTAAGTGAAAATTCCAAATCCTCTTTCTCAAAGCGAACACCGATCGGTTTTTAATCGGGCCGAGCCTAATGTCGTTAGCGAGATTCCATCTGGAGTTTTCAAACCGTTGAAGTAGTTTCTGGAGACACTTCCTGCTCGAATATAGCCCGAGCGATCTGGAATCGTCTACGGCCGAACCGATAATTTCGAGAAGGAAAAATTGTCCAATGCGGAAACACCGTTAGAAATTATTTCTCCGCTGATGTTTCGAACATGCAAGTTCACACACGCATATGCCAATGACTACGTAAGAATAGTGCGTGCTAGGAGGTGCGTCGAAATTTGTTTTTCAATCCAGACGGTGACACTTTCTCTGTTCGAAAAGGCGAGCATCCCATTAGAATCTACGTTCATATTTTTTCCTGCATTCGAAAACTACCTCGGATTGAGACTCAGTGAAAAACAGATGAAATCGTTGACTCGTAAATCTCCAAATTAAATTTCTATCCATTACTATATTTAAAAATAACACGTACTAGTTTGAAACAAAATCAGAATTGAACTTCTTGATCTATTTTAAAAATTAGCTCCATCTGGTTGGGCAGTTGGTTATCAGGTTTTTATTGTATCAGACCACGCTGACTTCGGCTCTTACTTGTTGAAAACCTGACTAATCAACTAAAAACGGTTGATCTTATGGGAAACGAGCTGCTTGTTATGGGATTTTCACGGATTAAAAGTAAAGCGTGAAAAAGGAGCGAGTAAAACCGTGTGAAATCGCCTGCCCTGGGACACCCACACTGTAAACTGTCGAGGTGCGTTTTTCAGAACGTACCGTCTTCAAATTCATTTCACGCCTAGTTCCAACATTGGTCAGCTATTCCAGTTCTTCATCGGAGCAATATGCGACGAAACAATAGGGACGTATACACTTGCGCGGAGAAACTGTGAAATGTTCACTGTTATAGGAAAGAAACGATTTTATAAAACTTCACTAAAATCAGGACTTTTCGCCAACCCTAGTCGGCCTTATCAGCCAACTCTCTAAATCCCAGACGCTTGATCATTAAGAAAACTCGGTTATAATTGATGATACAGGTAGTACCTAATGCCTTTCATTTCACGTTTATTGCTTTGGTGTATCGTCAGTTTCTTTGTGACTATTCTTCTTTTTGACTATTTTTCCTAGAAAATTATTTTTTTTTTTAGAAAATTATTTTTTTTAGAAAATTATTTTTCTTAGAAAACTATTTTTCTTAAAAAATATTAATTTACAGGTGATTTCTAATTTCGCTTCACGTTCGACTTTGAAAAGAGACGCTTGTATTTGTCTCGCCGCCAAAACGGACGACAGATGTTGTGCTAGTCCGCTAAACGAACACATCCTGAACATCCGCTATCAAAGCGAGACTCAACAGAATCTGAAAGACATTTGCGAAATGAATTGATTATCACTTCATTAGGGCCAGATCGAAGACCATCCATGAGTTGAGACCATTTCACCAGAATCGTATTCGATTGACGTGTGAAGCACGATTTTCCCTTTTCGAGGAGCAGCCAATTACTAAAACTGCATTATTTGTTAAAACAATAAAATAAAATAAAATAAATTTAAAAAATTAAAAAAAAACAGAAATATAGTTTTTATTTTCATTAAATCTTCAATTCTGTAAAACAAATTCAATAAAGCATAAATTAAGTTTTTTTTTTTGTTCAAATAATTATATTGATTTTCGCGGCGCATAAACATTCTAAATACAAAGATCATTTTGCGGTCTGGAAAAAGCAAAATATTTTCAAAATGCGTTTTATGCGGAATTACTGTATGTGAACCATGCGATAAAAATCAGTCGTGACTCGATCGCTGCCCCAAACATTTCAAGACCTTGGGCGATCGAATATTTGATTTTGTGGCATGTAAAAATCGAAAAACGTATTAGTGAATAGCAAAAAAGCTCACTACGTGGAATTATCGTGCATGAAACAATAGTTTGGAAATCAAGCGTTCTCTCTCCGCCACAGTAAAAACTACAAGAACTTGTAAGTTAAAAACATAATTACTGTTATAGACTGTGAGAAAAAAAAATAGTTAAAAAAAAAACTTGGAACATTTATACCTCGGATGTGACAATGTGCAATTCAAAATTAAATTATTGCTAATTTTGCACATTCATTCGGAGAACATTTCCAGCAAATTTCATTGAGTTTCATTCCTATTTGACGGAGTTGAGACGATTTTTGTCACATTTTGACCTCAAGCACACGGACAGAAGGACGCACTACAATTGTTCAGAAAGTGTGTTTGAGTGTAATTTGAAACCATGAAACTTTCCTTCAAATTCACCTTTGTTCCGAAATGGAGTTTACGGACGATCAAAATTCCTTATTTTTATTATGTAACATGGAAGTGAATAAATTATTGTTCCCTCAATTATAATATGATATCGTTACCTATATAGGTTAAATATGAATAATTCTTTTTTCTAAGATAATAATCCAGTTCCGAAATACATAGGTAAATAGATAGAAAAATTCACTTATCGCACTTTATGTCACGCTATTTCGACAATGTCCTAATCAAATAGCATATTTGACATTTGGTCAAATAAGTCACGATTTCGTTTCAATATCGGTCATGTGTCTTCTGAGCGTACGTTGGAAGACTTTTGTATCTATAATGATCCTAGGTAGGTACATTTGGTAATACATGATTGAAATGCTGAAAGTTAGCGGTCACAATGGAATATTCGATCGCTGTTTATGATGCAACCGGATAAATGCTGAGCTGTTTGATTTACTCGTCTCACGCGACGTTGTTCGTTTCTCGTTATTCTTCATAAAAATTTTACAATAGTCGTCTCACTACTTGAGGTTCGTTGGTAACTAGTAGATAGCAAAAATTGATGAGGGCCGATCGTTTCTAGGCGAACTTACACAATCAGATCAATTCTCTTATCGTTCGCCCTTCGGATTTCAACAACTTAATACCCGAAACTTGTTATACGATTTGCCCAATATCTACAGTCGAAATACGTATTACTATCATTACTTGCGCTATGCATCTTCTTCGAAAGGCGAGCGCACGTGTGAAATGTAATTGTGTATTTCTCGCGTGCATATTGCTCACGTGCTTCTTGCAGTCGTACGAACTTCGGAAGGAAACGCTGCAGTCAGTGGCTGCATGAAGGGCAATTGCTGTAGGCCTTTTATCGTCTAATCTTGCAAATTAGCGCAGGCCTACGATACAACTTGAAATGCCATTATTCAGCTTTGCATTTGTACGGGGATCGTAACGGTGCATTTTCTCACAGTGGCCGTTAAATGCAATTGCACATGCGTTCCGAGGTCTGGAACGTTTCCTTCCTATGATCTTTGATAAGAGCACTTCATATATAGTTAATTTATATAACCATTAGCGATTTCCGAAGTTTTCCAATTTTCAAGTTCCTTCGACGATCGATGATTTATCTACTTATATTTATTTATCTACATATATAGCCAAAAATTAATGTATGTGTGTGATATATTATGTACGTATATATTATGCATGTATGCAACCGATAAACTCCTAAACCGTTGTTGCGATCGTCGTGGAACTTTTGAAAATCGTCAAGCACATCCCGGAATCGTTTCTGAACAAAGATATCTCGGAAAAATCTAAAGTATTTTAGTAAAAAATTTGATTATGTCGGTTTTCGAGCTCGTTTTTGAGCCAAATTCTGCCGGTTTTTGTCCCAAAAGTTTTGAACAGTTAGAAATTTGGTAGGGTCGTAGCCGAGATAAAGATAGATCTATCGAAAACGTATCTGTTAATGCGGGTGAACGTATAATTATGTTGGTTTGTTGGTTATTCGCGTTTCGAAAATTGGAAAAAAACGTTTTTGACGTTCGTAACGAAATATTTTGAATCATGAGAACACTCTGGAGCTAAATACCGGTAGAGTTCTGAACGTGAGGATCAGTAAATGCTCAGAAAATGGCGGATTTTTCTCAGATCAAATGCTGATTTTTTGGGTAGTTTGCAATTTGACAAATCAGCCAATTTACCCGCTTTTGAAGATTGGTTCGTATTATTTAAAAGAAAAAAAAATATCCGGAGTATTTTAACGATCCATGAAACTGAACTTTGTCATTTATAAAGCTGATTTTTGGCCATCAATTACACCTGGTTTTTTTATGATAGTCTCTAAATAATGAGGAAACGGGAAAGATCAACGGGCATTCATTTCATGTCATCGATTTGACATTCCGGATATGATTTTTCTCTAGAATCTACCTATGTCATCTGCACCATAGCGGCTAGTTGTTTATAAATTTGCAGAAACGAAAAATATATTAATGCATCGTTTACGTGGCTGTAGAGCCTTTGAAAAATTCAAAAGGCACCGAACACGCTCGGCGAATTTTCAAAATCGAATCTTAGTAGTACGAAAAGTGAGTCCAATTTTTCGTCACTGTCACCCTTGTAAGCCGCAAAACGGAGCCATTGGTTTCATGAGCTGGAAAATTATTTCGGATACCGAAAGTTGGTAGGATTGGTCGGGCAGTGGGAACTCGCGAGGGACCGATAGGCGGAGCTTATTTTAGACCCCGCCTGCCCTCATAGGCCCCACCCTCTCGGTCCTACTCGCTCTTCTGTTGTCAGCCGAATCAATTCCTCCTGTCGACTTCAGTTGAAGAAAAATCTGGAGTTGCAATATCTACGGATTCCTAACTCAAATGTGATGCATCTAAAATAATTCGAATTATTCAAAATTGAGCACGTAACGACCATTTCTACCAGAACAACCGCGATGGACTTCGTTACATGTGTCGATGGGTTGTTCTTGAATCGGTTGCTTTAGCCGTTACGAAATCGAGGCTTCAGGCGATTCATTCCGTCGACTACACATTTCGATTTTATCAAAACCAAAGCGAACAACCAGTCAAACCGACAATACATTTTGCTCTATCATTGAAAAAAATTCGCTTACAATCTCTGAAAACTAGGGATCTAATTATCCGCTGTTTAGTATTCAGTTCGAGAATCCGTTGGGGCAAGGTAAATGGAAGATCTTGTAGTCCAGCCCACGCACAGGTGGACATTTATCTTCTTGGCGGTTTTCCGTGTCGCTACGTGCTCAGGGGTAATTACTTTATAAATCAGCCGGGCCGTGGATCTGTCGTAGAGTCGCCATTATAGTCGGCTCCAATTAGAATGAGATTTCGAGTGCCGTTCTTTATCCGTTTCTTCGGTTATAAAATGTCTCAACCTTTACACTCCGAATATGATCGCTTGCAAAATGAAAAAGATTGCGAATGAAAGCGAATTTGATTTTTTTTTCGCATAATAATAGTACTGCGACACTTGACAGAACACTTATTTGGCCGATAGTGACGAGGCCGAGTCAGCTCTTATTCCCAAATTGCAAAAAGAGAGTTGGCACAAATAAAAATTGTAGGTGTTATACATTTTAAACGAAGCAAACATTTTCGCGAGTCTTGTCATCGTATAATCTCATTAACCATATTGAATATAAAATAAAATAATATGAATTATCGTTTAAGCGTGGTCAAAGGTTAGCAGGTTTTATAAATGCTTCTTATAAGCAAAACGAAACAATGCTTTGTGGTTTATTGGAATTCTTATTATTTTTAAAAACAGTTTAAGCGGACCGTGCGTTGGCGGTTATCTAGATTCAAATATAATATAACTAATCCATAACAAACAGCCAACTGATCCACAGATCTAGGTGGCAATTGTGTATATTGAAAGAGACGGTCAAGTTTAATTATGAGTCGATTGCTAGCCGTAAAATTCAAAAGCGAATCGTGAGAAAAAGTTAAAGCTAGGGTTACAAAATATATCCTAAGATTATATCAAGGGAAATTGCTAAGAAATTATTTTAGAAGCGTCAAATAATCCAATTAACCTGAACTTCAATTAAAATTTGATCCATAAATTCCATGAAGTATCTAGCTTTCTTGGGGTTTTCTCGAGAACTTTTTCCGGGAAATTTCGGTACTAAGATCGTACGGTAACATAACGTTCCAATTCTAATATAATAAACCTTTATAGTTGAAATATTATGAGACATCATCACTGAGAACATGATATTGTGGAGAAGCCCTGACGGGCGAAAGCGTTCAAAAACACCTCCCACCAAAGAGGAACATGTGTGGCACTATTCGCTCAACTTCACGACATAAAATATATAGAATAAAAATTAGATGACCGAATCCCTGTAAAGCGTTGTACAAGTTACTTCTATTACTTAACGCTTTTTTACGAAAAAAATAATCACAGTATTTGCACTGTTTTAGCACAAGATCTTCGGATCCATTTTACACAACCAACATTGCTGATTGTTAGGCAGGAACGCACTGAAGACAACATCTGAACAACAATGAACGACGAAAAGATAGGAATCTCCGACTGTAGAGCTGAATTAGCGAATAAGTTCCAGTTGACCGTACAGAAGCTCATCTGCCTTTTGAAAAACCATAACGACACCCGCTGTTTCTCTTTTCAATGATTCGGAGCAGGCGATGCGAAGATTCTGGACACGTATCGCATCCATCAACGCAAGACCTACGGTAACGGTAATGTCACCTCGTTACTTCCCCATGTCATTTACATATCTCCCCAGAACGGTATATCTGCATTTTTTGAAACCTTTTCACCGGATTTTTTCCTTTCCTCTTTTTGTGATGGAAAATGAGGCGAGCTGCGGCCAAGAGGATCAAACGCCGCTCAGAGGTAACGCACATTTTTGGTCGGACCACGAACAGAATCTTTCTCACCGACAGGAATAAGTGGAAATTGAGATGATATTTTGGTGATAATGGAGAATTATGCTTTCTATTATGCTATCTATTCTACTTGATGGAATGTTCATATCCGTTTCTTCCATTCTGAACTATAACAGACACGGAATTAGGCGGGTCTGAAAAATTGCGATGTTGCCAGCCGATATGTGATAGGGAAAAATGAGGTAAATATTGTAATCGAGCTAAGAGACCAAGCAACAATGGGCACACAACGTTTTCACCACCTGTGGCGATAAGAGTGCTAAACGTATCCCCGGTTCATGAGAACGCATCAAAAAGCCAGCCGCCTAATTTTCTGTCAGATACATAATTAATATTTATTTATTTATTTATTATTCTCCTAAATGAACAAATTTCTTACGCCACTATTACAATCTCAGTTCCAATTAGATCACGTTTCTGAATAAATTATCTATCGATATAGCTTATATTGAGTTGCCCCTATTTCGTTTATTCTCCGACGTTTATATTTTCGAATTGCCGGCATAAAACGCGCGCCTCTCGATTTACACTCGCCGGCGTCTAAATGCGTCGTCCCACGCGCTCGAAAACCTCGCGGCATTCACGTGACTTTTTATTTCCTTCTTCTTTTAATGGATCGGCTTCGACGACCTCCGGTTTCACGATTGAGACGTTACTGGAAAATGTGCAGCCGTCCAGAGCTCGCGAACGGGAATCTGAATGTGGGTCTGAGTAGTTCTTCGGGCGTCTTATCTTTTCGAAAGACAGAGGAAAAGGCGAAACCACTCCAGGCTACGTTCGATTCTTCCTTTCCAACTTTGATCTTCTTTTTTCAACAGCAACAAGCTCTTGGACGGTTTTTGAACTTGTTATCTCGCGCGTCCACTGCAGCGGACACCATTCACGCCTCCAGTTTTATTCGCGTCTTATAGACGATTTAGAACTTATGGAGGAATCTCATCCCATTCCTGAGGCTATAAAAAGAGGCACAAGCTCCGAATAAAGCGGCCATCGCACTATCACGAGGACACCAGAATTTTATCAATCCAAATGAAATCGAAAATTTTAGTATAATGCGGGATGTTCAAAGCTGAATATTCATGCCCGAAAAAATATTATTTAACAAAATTGAAATGGGCGATAAGAAAATTAATATCGATCGGATTATATTGCATCGAGAAAATATCTATTTATCCATTTTATGACGGCGCTATAAGTAAATATTGGAGGTTGGTTTGGTATGTTAATCTAAATTTGAGATGATTGAAGCATACAATGCTCAAAATATCTAGAACCCGCTGTTAACTAGTTGGCCTTAGCCGTTTTACAATATGCCAAGTGAAAATCAAACCGACGGGAAATGACTAATTCGAAACGATGTCAGGCTCTAGTTACGATGTTTGCACCCGGATGAGTGTTACTCGATATGCATATTCGTGAGGTGATCAGTGTACAAATATAATTATGCGCGTACTGGAATGCGTCAGCTATAGCTGACGATGCTCTAGTTCGTCAGTTTCCGCTCTTAATTCATCTTACGGATGAATCAGGATGTTAATGCTCGTTTTGAGCAAAACCTGGCTCGATTAAAACCGAACTCAACGAATTACCGAAACATCAGCGCACGAGACTGATATAAAAATTTGAAAAATCGCATTGAATATAGAATGCAAAAATCTAATATTGAATGGAATTAAAAGATTCAGTTACTCTAGAGCTATTGTGTTCAGTTTCTCTCGCAGAAGAGGTTGTATTTGACAATATGGTTGAGTTCTTCGATCTTCGAGTTAGTTCTGGATCTCAAAACATATTTCAGTTTTCGCTCAAGTATTCTCATTTCTGACGTTCACCGTTTCTGAAATATTTCCTCTCAACCATCAATATCCAACGCTGCTATCCTCTTTGTTATACTTTAATATCCCAATCGGTGGAAAATGTGTCAATTTTTTCCAAGGCACGGTGATAATTGGATCGTAATCAGCAAAAAACGCGAGGAAGTGAAACTAGAATGGAACTGGACGACGGAATCGGGAGAAACAGTCACGAGAGTCTTGTAGCACGGCAAATCCTCTCTTCTTCCAATATCCACTTCATCGTCTTCTTCGTACCGAAAGATCTTCAGGTGAGGCCAGGCCCATTCCATCCCCGCTCCAGGTGTGTCTGCTCGCACCTGAAGTCCCATCAAGACGCCCAACCCCCGCCCCACGGACTCGCCCTGGTCCGCCTACCCAACTTCAGTCTATCGTCGCACCTCGGTCGGTCCGGAATCCCACCGACAATTGTCGATTAGCTAAGAAATTTGGTGGTTTTACTTAAGGCAATACAAATCGTTGCCTCTTTTTTAACAACCGGTGTTCACGTAAATCAAAAACGGGTTTTCGGTGTTTTTCGGAATTTATTTTTCACTGCGAGATGCTCGTGTCGAACAATACGACGACGACTCAGAAACTGTCAGACTTTAGCGTGTCATCGTTATGCCGCACGTCGCCCGAACCGAATTCTACGTCAACGCCGACGTCGGCCGACGCCGTTGTTACGAACTGGCGGCTTGACGCACTGCCAGTGCCGGCAACATTACCTGTATTACCTACTGTGCCACAACCGCCAGGTAAACGAATTTCAATTATAATTATTTATATTCATTCGATTAATTTTCGGATTTATTTCGAATTTCATATAGTAATCTCGATTTTGAAAGAACCTCTAAATTTACTGAAGGCTTGACAGAACTAGAAATACAGGACTAGTAATGTAATTATTTGATTATTTTGAATATTTTGATTATTTGATTTTGTCGTAGCTGGAGCACTTTCGAATTTTTCCAATAAAAAGTTATGATTCTCGATGATAAAAATCAGATCAAAACGAGACAGTTGAGAGAAATAAATCGCTCATGCTCCTTCCACAGTATGGCAAGCCATAGCCCACTTACTGGAAACTAAGGTGGTAATCATTTGAATAAATCAGCTAATGAAATCCAATAGTCATGCAGAAGTAGGTTTTATCGAACTACGTATTTGAATATAGCTATTCATGGAAAAATAGACAGTCGTATCACACACAGTCTCACGTTTTCTAAATAGTCGTCTGAATTCTAGAAATTTATAGTTATTGAAGGCTAATGATGAAAACAATAACAATTGAAAAACTCGAATTTAATTATCTTATGGTGCTGAATAGAAAATGATGTGTGACGGTTACAAATTTCAATTTTTCCATTTCGATACTGTCGACTATAGTGATAGAAAAATGATTGTCCTTTATTTTTATTGCTTAATGAATAGAAAGGAAAAAAATTTCAAATTGTTATCACATTCAAAATGTTCATTCCAGTTATGTGCTCTGATTTTTTAAAACTGAGTAGATTTTAAGTTGTCTCGAATTAAAGAAACAACTGTTATCACTGCAACAAGAATTTAAAAGCAACACTGCGCATATAAAAAAATGCCAGAATGCGGGATTTTCATCGAATCGTGTAATTTGTTTTCCTAGGAATGGAAAGTATTTCCACGTTTTGAAGACACCAATTTGTATGATGTACAATTTATTTCTTAGTAACATTTGAATTTCATCAACAGACTTCCGTTCGTTTTTCAATATATGAAAAACGTAGGTAATAATTGTGATAGGATAGAATGCTTATACTTTTCACACCGTTCGTAAGGTATTAATAAAACGGCAAGTGGATGAAATTAATAAAACTAATATCTACCAGTTATAGTAAAAATAAATTAATACCAACACGATAAAATAAAATGTGGTAAATAAAATGGTTTATAGTTGCACAAGCAATGAAGAATTTATTTTCTCCCATTATAGTAAAAAAAAATTAACTGACGGTCAGTTGTATAGTTCAGAAGAGCACCATAAAAGATATATTTCATGAAATTAGAAGCTTTTGCTTATTATTATTATTATTATTGTAATTTGCCATTAGCTTTGTTTTCCCGCCATGTAGAGGGTAGTTTGCCGTCGGTAGAGTTGAGTATACAGAGCTATAATGAATTAATCTGGAAGCAGAATTTTGCCGTGAGAAATATCTAAGTTAGTTGATAGAGCAGCTAGTTCATAAAATTTCATTTCATTTTTAAATAAACCATCTTTTCAAGGCTATGGCATCATATGTATCATAGCTATGGTATCATATTGGTAAAACCTTTGCCATGAATGTACGGGGTTAAGTTCGAGAAATGGAAAAAATTCCCTTCATCAGCCATGTTGTCTGCTAAGATTTTGAAAATAAGAGCGGAATATTTCTGAGGATATTTTTGTAGAATGGACAAAAATTAGGTATATTAAGGTGTAGAATATTTTAATCCGTAGATTGTGAAAATACTGTGTGTTCGTTATCAAAAATTTGATCACGTCGTCTTATTTCCCCTGGAAGAACAATTTATTCCTGAATAAAATTGTAACCTGAATAAAAGGTGCTTTGAGAGATTTAGACTATAAAAAACAAGTTCTGTGAAAAAGGGTACTTTTAGCTAGGTACGGATTCAAAAGTACAGTAGCGCTCAAATGAAATCACTGATGATGCGATTCGTGAGGAAGTACTGTGTGTAGGATCAATGATAAAAACCAAAACATTCAGGAGACATGAAGACATTTTCAAGTCTTCCAGCGTTCAGACATAATAATTATATTCATTGTAAATATCAAAACACAGTCAATGGGCGAATAACGCGGAAGTTCGGTATGTGACCACTTGATAAAATTAGGCATCATTCAATAGCTTTCCAAGCATCTTAAGACCTTGAGCGTTCAAATATTATATTCCATTTTGCGGCCGTAAAAATCAAAATACGAACTACTTATAGTGAAATAGTAAAAAACGCGCATAACGTGAAAGTACGGTAATGAGCCAATAGATAAAATATAAAATGTCATCTGATCGTCATAAAAACATTTTAAGACCTCAAACGTTAAATAATAATGACTCTTATAATAGTCTGTAAAAATCGTAATTGAAAAGTTTTTGAACGATTGTATCTCAAATGCGCAGTGAGTTATAAAAAATTCAATGAAAACTCATTTTGCACATTCACTGGGAGAACATTTTTTGACCGGCGACAGCGACGGACACACAGACACTTGTTCGTGAGAACACTTCTTCTAATTGGACCTCAATTCTGAATTCGATTTTTCAGACGATTACAATACTTATATTTTACTACTTAAACACGGAAGTAAAAATAAAATCTAAACAGTGAGAACAACTAGGAATAAATACGAGGGAATTGGCAGACGACCTTTTGATTTATAATTGAAGCAATTTATAATAAACCAATCATCTACAATTATCTGCATCGTGTTTAATATCAGAGAAAAGAGTTCCATTCACACCGAGCAAACCTACTGCCATACCAAAGCATGCATGTTAAAACTATGACGGCAGTCAGTAATTTGCGCTAATCGAGGACCACACTACTTCACCGTTCTTGGTGATTAGGCTATAAAATAAAATTTCATACATTAACAGTACGAATAGTAGAAACGGAACAACATCTAAAACCGCCGTCGACGTGGGAAGATAACAAGTAGACAAAAAAAGAAGATTCCCTACTTTGCTGAATAATTTTTTTCTCGACAGTTAAAATCTGTTTTTATTCCGTTTGAATTTAAATAGCTACCTGCTTATGCTAAAACGTACATAAAGGACTCGTTAGTAGAAGAGCTCGTGCATTATCAAAATCGCTGCGATTCGGAGCTTTCCATGGTCAGTATTTCATCATAAATATCGACCAATTGGCTACTCAGGCAGCGATTTCTCGAGCGGTCGCCTTTCGAATAAATTCAAACTTCAATAAACTTTAAATAGAAAATCCCTCCTATTTCAAAAGTTGTTGGGAGTTTCATTCATTAGAACTCGACGTTGGATGTGCGCGGTAGCTCGTAAAGTCGAGTCTAATCTCTTGATTCACAACCGAACAGGCTTTGGGGGATTAAGTTGTTCGGCGGACTTGGCGAGGAAGTATAACAGAGCCTTGATATCGAAACTTAGCTGTGACTTTTCGAAGTTCTCGATCTTCTTGGTGCGACGGTTTGTAATGTATTAGGCCTGCATTAGATACAGGTTTAGACTGTTACAGAATTTCCGTCCGAACCAAATTTGGATTAATTTTTTCCCTCTCGTTAGTAAAGAACCCGGATATATGTAACGCATGTTGGGCAAACTTGGATGCAAACTACTGCGTTTACGCGAAATTACGATGAAAATCGTCCAATTTTGAATTTTGGTTAATCATTCAATCATAAACCGTTGTAATAGCTGATTTGAAGGGCTACAAAATCGTTTTATACTGGAAAGCTCGTCGAATTTCTCTTTAACCGTATCCTTAGTCCATTATTACTTCCATGTTTACGTAGTAAATGGAAGTATTGAGATCGTCCGAAAAGTCGAATTCGGAACCGAGGTCCTGATGGAAGAAATTTTCATAGTAGTATACTCAGAAACACTTTCTGAACAAGTGTCTGTGTGTCTGTGTGTCTGTGTGTCTGTGTGTCTGTGTGTCTGTGTGTCTGTGTGTCTGTGTGTCTGTGTGTCTGTGTGTCTGTGTGTCCGTCTGTCTGTGGTCACAAACTGACATAAATCGCCATATCTCCCTGAAATATGGATGAAACCCTATGAAATTTTAAGGGAATGTTTTCCCAGTGATTGTGCAAAATTAGGGTTTTCCGAATTTCGGTTTACACACAGTACTTCCGAGATATAAGCGTTCAAAGTTTTTTCTGTTTTGATTTTTACAGGCTACGAGAGTCAATATTTTTTTACGTTTGAGGGCTTGAAATGTCGGTTATGGCAAGCAGAAAACACTAGATTTTTTGTATAGTGGGTCACATACAATGCCTCCACGTTATGAGCGTTTTTCACGATTTCACTAGTGCACGTTTTGTATTTTGATTTTTACAGGCCGCAAAACTCAATGTATTTGAACGTTCAAGATCTTAAAATGATGGGGTCGGCGATTGAATGATGCCTGATTTTTATCAAATGAGTCACATGCAGTACTTCCGCGTTATTTGCACATTTGCTACATTTTGATTTTTATAGACCACAAAAATGAATATATTTGAACGCTGGAGGACTTAAAATTTTTCTATATGACAGTTGAATATCGCTTGATTTTTGTTATTGGGGTCACATGCAGTACCTCCTCGTAAAACGCATTTTCAGTTATTTTAATTGTATTTTTTGGGTCTCTTTGCTTTAAATGTGACCAACTTTGACCTCGTTCACAAAACTTGTTTTGCATAGTTTGGATAACACACAGTACTTCCGCAATATGCCATTTTTTAACTTTTCAGATTTTAATAGACCGCAAAAGTGAACATACATTATACTTTAAATTTTCTATATGACAGCTGAATATTGCTTGATTTTTATTATTGGGGTCACCTGCAGTACCTCCTCGTAAAACGAATTTTCAGTTATTTTATTAAGCGTTATTGTACTTTTAGGGTCTCTTTGCTATAAATATGACCAACTTTGAACTCGTTCACAAAACTTGTTTTGTATAGTTTGGGTAACACACAGTACTTCCTCTTCATGACATTTTTTGGCTTTTGAGACTAATTATAAACCGAAAGAGTGAATACTTTAGACCTCAAATTTTTTATATGATAGCTGAATATCGCTTGATTTTTATTATCAGGGTCACATGCAGTATTTCCTCGTAAAACGATTTTCAGTTATTTTATTGAGCGTTATTGTACTTTTTGGGTCTCTTTGCTTTAAATATGACCAACTTTGACCTCGTTCACAAAACTTGTTTTGCATGGTTTGGGTAACACACAGTACTTCCGCTTCATGCCGTTTATTGACTTTTGTGAGTAATTATAAACCGGAAGGGTGAATATACTTCAAACTTTAAATTTTTCTATATGACAGCTGAATATATTGCTTGATTTTTATTATCAGCGTCACATGCAGTATACTTCCTAGGTAAAACGCATTTTCTGTTATTGGACTTTTTGGGGCTGTTTGCTCTATATTTGACCAGCTCTGACCACGTTCACAGAACTTGTTTTGTATAGTTTGGATAACACACAGTAATTCCGCCGCATGCCGTTCTTTTGCTTAAGAGATTTTTTAGACCGGAAGAATGAATATATATGAAGGCCGGGAGACTTTACATTTTTGTATATGAAAGCAGCATATTGCTTGAGTTTTAATTTCCGCGTCACATGCAGTACTTCCTCGTAAAACGTATTTTCAGTTATTTTATTCAAGCCTTATAGTACTTTTGGGTCTCTTTGCTCTATATACGACCAACTTTGACCAAGTTCACAAAACTTGTTTTGTATAGTTGGGATAACACACAGTACTTCCGCCTTGTGCCGTTTTTTTTGCTTTAGAGATTTTTATAGGCTGCAAGAGTGAATATACTTTAGATTTTAAAGTTTTCTTTATGACAGTTGATTGCTTGATTTTTATTATCGGGGTCACATGCAGCTGCATTACTTCCTCGTAAAACGCATTTTCAGTTATCTTATTCTAGCGCTTTTGTAACTTTCGCGTCTCTTTGCTTTAAATATGACCAACTTCGACCATGTTCAAAATCCTTGTTTTGATCACACACCGTACTTCCGCCTTACGCCGTTTATCGCTGTTGAGCTTTTTACAGGCTGCAAAAATCAATATATTTGACGCTAGAGGTATTTAACATTGTAATGGCGAGTGAAAGACGCATACCATACTATACCATGGTTATAACTGTTACCGACTCAAACATGGAAGTACTGTGTGATCTATGCACACCACTGGTTTTTTTTTAAATTAGGTAGCTGAAAAAAATAAAAACAATTAAAATTACTATAGCTGAACTCCGACCTTAGTTT